>QKQZ01000243.1:0-35573 GCA_003595255.1 Solenopsis fugax | reverse complement strand
TAAATTTCTGTGTATGTTTTATTGAATTGTGCTAAAGTGGCTGTGCCAGCTTAATAGACGTTAAATCAACGAGACGTTAAGAAAAAAAAATTAATATTAAACTTGCCAAAATATCTGTCATTAAACAATCATGTGAAAAACGAGATATTCTGTAATATGCTAATTTCGATCTCACAAATTAGCTTGACAAGGCCTGAGCTGATTTCGCGAACTAATCTACGACAGACCGCAAATCAGATGGTGAAACATATCTCGCAGGAAGTATGTCCGGGGATTCCCCAAAGTTCGAGGGTAATGTCTGTCGGCAACATTAGGCGAGACAATCCTGGCTTCCGGCAGATTCTGCGAAATTGAAAAGTTATGTAACGGGAGAAGGTGTAACGACGGCGGCTCGGGTATCACGACGGTGGCAAGCCACCAACGTAGGTCACTTTTCCGCAGGAATAGCTTTTCGGGCCGGAGACAGAAGGTCGTGTGCCACGTATCTTTAGCGGACGCGCGTGACCCGACACGTGGCTAATCTCTTTAGTGTTCTGATTTATGCGAACACATGTTTACACGTCGCGCCGTGGGCTGCGCGCGTAATTTTGATTGTGTATCGCGCGTCTAATTAAACGTGCGGTCTTTACTATACGGAACTTACCGCGCCACGCGTCTCGCCGCATAAAGTATCTTTATCACGACAGGTGAGAGCACGAGCGAGAGATGCGTTATTGCGTGTACGCGACAGCCACTTGGGAATTAGTTCATCCGCCGCTAAAAGCGACATATCGCACACGCTATTCGTTTCTTTCGGATTAATTGTAGATACTCGTAATAGGGGTTGAAACTGCCTCGCGTGACTTCCTTTCCAACTTTCCTCGAGCGACACGACTCGATTAAATCGTGTCTACATTTTTCACCGCGCATTTATTTCAGAAATTATTCAACGTATTGTGACTTGAAATAAAAGAATCGCAATTAAGTGATAAAACTATTGTATATTGCAAATAATGCATGTAAGGTAAGGTTGCCGATATCGCACCGCCTCCTAAATCGCACCACCTCGCGTATAAATTCAACCACAATACTTGTACACTCTTTGTGGGAACTACATAACATTATCATCATCCTTCATTGAACTCAACATGTTAAGAACAATAGAAATTTTGTTATTAATATTTATAGAAAAATCATAACTTCGGAGCTATTTTTCAACACATTTCGTAGCTTGATTGCAAAGAAAATAAAATAAATAATCTAAATTTTGATAATTTGTAATGATTACAATATTATTAAAATTAGATTAACAAAGTTCAAATAACTTTGTGTTCTTATTTGTAAATTAAATAAATAAAGTTTTACCAAATGTTTTAGTCTCCTAAATCGCACTATTACTTTGATTGTGGTTATATATAAAATCAAATATAATAATTATACAGAGCATACATTGTAACAATATTGCCATAATGTAGCTATACTATTGCAATATTATTGAAAAGTTATCGAAATAATGACATTGACGGAAATTATATTTAATTTACGGTATTTATCTCCAATATTAATAAAATTATATTTATCTAACGCATTTTTGCTCAAGAAGAAAGAATCTAGCCAAAAAAAGTACCGCTTTACCTCAGGAAAAATAATATTAACCTGTGGTGCGATTTAGGCGACCGGTTGCCTAAATCGCACTATTTGAAGGCTTCTTGAAAATTGTCATTTAAAAATTTATGACAATACATAAAATTCAGAAAAAAATAAATATGAAAGGAGAATAGTTGTACTTTATTATGACGTAAGAAAATTAAAAACATTCCTCATAATTTCTTAGTTATAAGCCTTTATGTTAAAAGTGGTGCGATTTCGGCAACCTTGCCCTAAGTATGAATAAGAAATATTATACACGATTGTCAGATGACTTATCAAACAAATTGGAAATTTAATGAGCGAAATCAGTATCAGAGAAATATCAAAATTGAAAACTTTGATCATATTAACAGTACTCTCTTAGCATTCAATTACAGAGCAGTAATCGAAAGCGAGCAACAGTTAACCCGCTTTCGAGCATGCCGAAGGATTCACCTCCTCCCTAGGGGGCGTATACGGATGTTTCCAGAAAGTGGCTCTTTGTGCCACGTTGGATTCGATGGCGGAGGTCGGGATGGAAGTTACGGTAAGACGGAAATGGCAAGATGAGAAGAACAGGGAGGAGGGAGAGAAGAGAAAGAAAGAGAGAGAGAGAGAGAGAGAGAGACCAGCGCAGGCTCTGAGAAAATGCCGCAAGTCGCCACAGTTGTAGAAGACCGGAAAGGGAGAACTTGGTCGTAACAACTATTGCTCTAAATCTTGACACACCGCGAACTACTTGCGGTGACTTCTACTACCGACCATGAAGAGTTTCATTATAAAAGCCAAGTTGGCCGCTCGCGCTCGGCCCGCGGCGAACGAGGCTCATTCCCCGGTCTCAGGATCGCCGACTACGCTCATTCGCGACCGTCTTCGTGAATTTCCTACGGGTTGCTGCACCGCAACCCTCATCCGAAATCGAGCCCCACGGGCACGGGCGCGAGGAGCTAAACCCTTCCAGCAAAGTTTCGGAACATTTTAATCGAGTTCGGAGTGAGCCCGACTATATCCACAAGTATTTAGCCGCGAAACGAAATCGTTTAATATCTTCGACTTGAGCCGCCGGGATCCTGGCGTAATCGTTCCAAGTTCGGAAACCGAACGGTAACGGTGAAGGAATCGATGCTCCGATATGCAGAGGAAATAGCACGGAAACTAAACGTGAATCGAGCATTACTTCCGGGTCATTTATCATAAGTACTTTTTATCTATTGCGTCAAATAACATGCACCAACAGATTCTTCTTCCAACAGATTTTTTTATAACGTGTAACGATATCTATACAATATTCATCGCTATAGACGGTTACAAATTAAAGTTATTATTTATTAGAGCGAATTATTTAAAGTACTTTTAGCATTGGCAATTTTTAACAATACATTCCTCGCGAACAATCAATAACGTTGAAATATGTGTAAATTTAAATATTCGATAAAAATTGTATTTTGATTTAGCATATAAATTAAATTATCCAATATTTCAATTCTCCATTCACATTGCGCTTCTGATATATCTTCCTGAGTACTCATAAAAAAATAATTTTACTGTTATTTTTAGTAGAAATATAGAATAGCGAATGTAAAGAGAGGAAAAGAGGGGACACAACGCTTGTATCTGTCAATTGTGCGATAGAGTCGCGTCGTGAGTTTCTGAAGATTCGACGAACATAGAGGAATCAGCTTTCCTTACATCCAAAATCCGTCGAACGAGCGAGCACGCGTCGCTCGCATCTACCAGACTGCATATTCGCTCTAAATCCGAGTCGCAGCATCGATCCTTGTTCCACGGTTAACGAATACGTCGCGACGACGTTGACGGAGCGGAAAAAGACGAAGGATCGTCCTGGGAACGAAGGCAACGCGGAACAAACGAAAACGAGAGGGAACACCAGGTAAGACACCAGATTTTAGAGTGAACGCAAACACGCGTTCTGCATTCCGAGCTTGACACGGCCGCATTTACGTACGAATTTACAGTCGACCGAACCATTGTAAATCACGTCGTGATCCACGGGATGAATTCGAAATATTCCCTGCAATGCCAACGTAACAACGTAGCCAAAGCGTTGCAGCGAGTAGTCGAGATCGTTGTATCGTTTGAACGCAAACGGATGGGTCTTGATCATCCTCCTTTCAACAAATTGAAAATAGATTTATAAACGTGGAACGCTGCAGCGCGGAAAATTTCAGCATTGATCCGAGCATCCGCGTATGCACGATTAAATAAACAGCATATTAATTCCATCGTCCAGGTCGTTGCAGTCGATGTCGTGGAGTCCTACGAGATATGTCTTGGCATTTTTTCATTTCAATTTTATCTCGAAAGTTCATAAATTGATAGTATTAAAATTTATTTAGCAGAAATTCAAAACGATCGCATCCAAAATTATAGATTGTCGACAGCTGACGTTACAAAAAATGATCGAGTACATGCTCGCAAACATTTAAAGCGAAACACATCGACTTGGTGCACGCAATTCAATCTCATTTTTGAGATCGGCTACGACTATTGAATACTTAAAAATCCGAAATAACACCTTTAACACGCAAAAGTTTTATTTAGAGGTATCTATATTTTATTACTCCGTTGCGAGAGAGTGAAAGCGATATAGCCGAAGCTGCGAAGGTATCAGATGCTTATATTGCACATCGAAACTTCATAGAACAGAGGAGCTACGCAAGTCCTGATAAATCGATCCGATACAACCATCGCTTTTACGCTACTGACCTAGGGCCAACTTCGGTTTCAGAGAGTTATCTGCAAAGTTATTCCAGTTAAGCATTCCAGTTAACTCGGGCAAACTTCTAAAAGCATCCTGCGTTCTCAGCAAAGCAACGGCAAATAAAGTAAATGAGGGCACGAGACGTTAATCCATTACAAGCTTCTCTTGCACACCGGTCATCTACTCGCATAAAAAAAAAAAAAAAGAAAAGAACATTTGCCAGTTTTAAGTTCTTGTCCGAGCAAAAAATAGTAGTGATAGAAAATCGAGCTCTTGTATTCCAGCTTAATTCAGATAACTAGAAACGCTGTTTATTTTCTAATACGTACATGGAAAGAATGGTTTTGCTGAAGTATAGGGTAAAGTTGCCTATTATGAGATACCTTTTTTTAAAGGCTTATAATTTATTTAATTTATATCATTAACTCCTATTTTTATATCCAAATTATATGGTAGTAAATATATTTAAGTTTCATCGCTAAAAGTTAGCAATCGATAATAGTTATACTTTGTTGTATATGAAATTTTTTATCAAAGTTGCCGATTTTGCTTGTTCAAAAAAAGGGTTCCTAATATGAGATACTTAGGTTTTTTTATATGAAATGGATCTTATCGACTTGGACCTTACTAGGTTCAAATTAAGCTCCAGACTCAAAATCTAGTTGACCAATCAAATAGCTCTTTCGATCAAAAACTTTTGTACGAAATCTATTCTTACGAAATTCTCTTCGAGATATTTTAAAGTCTCAGTGCTAATGTTGAAGGCCATAACTTTCAAGCCTCATAATTCAAAAGTCCTTAATGACAAACTTTATTATAGTATTTTGGAAAGTTCTCGAAGTCAGAATATGCAATAATAAATGGAGATTTTCGAGTGTCTCATATTATGAGTTCCACACTTTGCGGTTTCACGATCACCAAATCTAATATTTATAATTAAGCAAATCATCACATCCCATATTTTTTTATTAATACAACTTTACTCCATTACTGCATGCAGAATTTATCATCAAATATTTGTTTATTTTATAATAAACAAGATTTAAAGACTCATTTCAATAAATCTTGACAACATCCAATTTCAAAAAACTTTTTTTTCAACGACTACACGCATGACCTAATAATTAATTTTCTACTAAATAGATTTCACCCCAAGAGTAATAGGTTTATGATAGTACCAACCACATGCATTTATTAATGTAGCCTACCTCATATTAGGAACCTATCCCATAATAGGCGACTTTACCCTACTGAAAAAAAAGACTGCTTATAACTACCAAATGTATAGTGAAATAGTATCAATTAAGTATTTGGTCAATGTAACCAAAAATAATTTTACTTTTCTAAATATTTAGTAACTTATACCAGATTTGATAATACTAAACATTTAGTAAAATAAAATTATTTTTGGTTATATTGATAAAATATTTAATTGATACTATTTCACTATACATTTGGTAGTAATAACCAGACTTTTTTTTCAGTGTATCTAAAAATATAATAGATTACAGATCTGAAAATAATTTTGTTGAACCATCAAAATAATTGTATAGAACACTCAAGCGTGATGAGAATAATGTTGCAAAAAGTTTTGACATTCTAGCAACCAGCTTGAGCGTCCTAATTATTTTTATAAGCGTATAATTATTTTTATGGTCCAACAAAATCGTTTTCAGATATGTAATTTTTTAAATACTTTAGCAATTCGTGTATAGTAAGTAATTATATTCACCTAAATTAATGAAAAATGATATTCAAGTTTGTAAAAAAGATAATATGTAAACGAGTTTTACATTCCATTATATTAGAAAACAAATTCAATCTAGCTCTTATATTAAAATCGTATATATTGAGACTTACTGATGCCACTAGAAAATTTGTTTTATCTGAAGAACTAGGTCGTTCTGTATGTTTAATGCATAAAGCAATAAAAAAGTTAATAACTGATAAAAATAAAATCTAAGAAATCCGTTAAAAGAGGCAAGTCTTATTTTCAATTCTGTAGTATTGAGAGAGTCAAACTAAAGTACGCTTCGTATTAAATTACAAAATTGCATAAGTAGTATATGATAATATATATTCAAGAGCTCTCATCGCGTTATCCCTTACGTGAATGCATCGTGCGCAAACTACCTTCTTTAATACGGTAGCACGCGCGTATTAAGTAGAGGAACGTGCGAGAGAGCAACCTGCCATTAGGGAAGAAATATCTCTCGTGTGAAACAGCCGCGTGATAACAAGGGGTGAAGATTCCCGTCGGAGATTTCTCAGAGCAACGCCTTGATTCGTGTTCCGTTAGGAGGAGGTTATTCTTTTCGCAGACTGATCACAGGCCACGTCCGTGTAACGCAGAAAGGAAGACGAAACGATCAAGCGATACAAGCGAGATTTTCCGCATCCACTTCGTCACCGTCTTCCCTCTACCGTGATAGTTTTCTACGAGCGTGTAAATGCACTTTTACGCAGTGTAGCCGCCGCCGAGTCGCGTTTTCTGCGTAAAATTTTGCGAGCGGCGCGCGAACAAAATCCGCTTTTATCAGTCGATTCGATAACATCCTCCATCTGCAGTATGACGAAGCGCGTAATGCCTGAGAGAAGCCTTCGCTACAAAGAGCCTCGGTTTACTGCAAGCCGTAAGTTCCGTCGGTTTATCGCTCTCTCTCTCTCTCTCTCTCTCTCTCTCTCTCTCTCTCTCTCGCTCGCGCGCGCGCGTAAATTCGCGATAACATGGTGCATAACTCTGTCGCATACTGTCACCCAACAAAAGGTGCATTTATAGCGGCTCCGGAGGAGAGGCACTGCTACACGAGCGTATGTGAACGTAAACGCGGATGCCTGCGGACGTTTCGTCCTCCTCTCGATGCTATTATAAAAATCAATGATGCATTCCTCTCCCCCTCCCCCTCTCTGTCTTATCGTTTAACCCGTTTGACCGACCGACTCTTGCCGGCCCTCGATTCCATTACCGTCGCGGAAACTGGTTTCTTGCAGCAACAATCAGTCTCTTCTCTTCGATATTGCCGGATCAATAGTATCGATTGCAGTATCGATTCTCGGATCCCACGCTCGTGATCACGTAAAAAGTTAGCGCTCGTTACAGTTATTTTTTTTTTAGTAAAACGCATTAATTGGATCGCGAGATTTTATTTACCTTGCGAGGATTAAAAATACACTGGCCACGTAACAAATGAAATTTTGCGGTAAATACTGAAAGTTGCAAAAAAAATATCAATGAAAATATACCATTATTTGGTTTTAAATTTGGAGAAATTATAATAAAAAAAGAAGAGATACAATAAAATTATATAATATATGTAATTAAAAAATATTTTGTTATGTTCTAGAATGTGTTCCTAAAATAAAGATCTACAGAATTTAATATCGCATTTTAACCGGATTTAGGGATTCACAGGTCTAAGCAATGAAAAATAGAGATATATTTCAGAGGAAATACTGCAAGTTTAGCATTAAGACGACGAGACTTATGTAAGGACATAAGTATGGCTGTGCTTGGCATAAAGAGAGGATGACTCTTCTCGTAAAAAGTAAAAACTAAACGGAGGATTATCTTTAACTCGAGATAAAATGTATCTGACGTTACTTCTTTGCGCCGGCTTTGCGTAATCTGCAAATGCAATCGCATCGATAAATCAATTTTGTATTATCAATAATTAGTTTACAGATCGTAACAAAAAGGAAAGAGGAAAGGGCGCGATATCGTTTCAGCGTTCGTTTCTCGCCGCGCGCCTGCTTTTATTAAATTAAATGTACTCTTAACGAAATCGGTACCAATCGCGCCCATTACGCCGGAAACTCCTTGACGCAAAGTAACTTCCACGAGATTACTTCGTCTACTTTGTCGTCGTCGTTGTCGTCTATCGGAAACTGGCGAGAGATTTTCTCCCACGTCGGAGAACGTGACCCGGTCTTCTCTTTGAATTTTTTTCTTCTCTCCGCGCGGATGGAAGAAGGAGTCGCCTCCTCTTTCGAAGAGAAGTCCCTAGTTACGCGAGAATACTCCCGAGACTTTAATGAATTCCGATGGGAGGACCAAACGGCGGTGGTGGGCCGGTAGTAGGAGTAGAGGGTAAGAGAAAGGATAAAAATGGTAATTACGATATAAAGGGGTCGCCAGGATAAGAATACCCAGAGTAAGAACGAGCGGCGCAAAAAGGAAGAAAGACAGAGCGAGAGGGTCGAGAGGTGGAACGACAGGTTGGATGGGAACGAGAGATGGAAGTAAGAGAGATGGGGGTTAGAACCGCAAAGTTATGAGCTATTCGCAGACATTTAGAAAGAGGTCGAGCGGAAGAAACGCCAGAGAAAAAGTTAAGAAATGGACGGGCATAAAGTGCGAGCGAGAAAGAGCGAAAAGGACGACTCTGTCGCGCGTCGCGTCCTGGAGTTTAAAACTCTCCCTCGACGGGGGACTTAATAGTTTATTAAAGATCGCCCATTAGCCGTAATGTATTTCCATCTTTCATGCATCGAGTCCATCTCTCGAAATCGTTCCCGATCACGTTCGGTTGCAGCTTCGTCGGGGTTATTAAATTTTCCGTATCCTTCTCGGTTGTTACGACGCGTATGGAGAACTTTCCTCGCTGAATATTAATCCCGAATGCAGCCGGCGCGAAAACAATGGCATCAGGTATATCAGACGCCGACATTAATACCGATTTCAGTTCCTTCAGGTTCGTGTCTAGAATTAAAGGCGCGATACTAGATTTTAAATATATCAAAGTGTTTCTAACACTGATGCAATTCTAACAATTTTCACTAAATTGTAGATAGAATTGTAGCAAACAGTTGTAAAAAAGACATAGAAGGTTTCTTATTTTCAAGGAATTTTCTCTTATTTGTTGCAAATCACTAATTATAAATGTATGCAATTGCTCAATCGTTATAATGTACACTGTTAAAAATGGGCAGCAGAATTTAATGTAATGTAACGGAAGCAAATTTCAAGCAGGTACATTAAAAAACATTTAATGTAGATTTAATGTAAATTTAATGTTGTCAAAAGTGCACTAATTTATTCCACATGATTTTCAGTTATTGATACATTAAATTTAATGTACATTAAATTTAATATGTAACTTAAAAATACATTAAACTTAATGCCATTTTTAACAGTGTAGTTATATTTCGATACAAATGCATTAACGATGTACATGATCGAACTAAATTATTAAAAAATGTTACATGTAATACTCAATTATATACTCGTAACTGTAAATTACAATTTGAATGATCTTTAGATAAATGATATTCTACGTCGATTAAATGTAATTACCGCTATTATTTACAAAAGCGGAAAATTAAATTGCCAATGAAGTCGCAAATAATTAGGAAGACAATTCGCGCCCATTTCAAGTACCATTTGGAAGATAGAAACCGTCTCTCTGGTATTAAATAACGTTAACTTTCCGAGATCGAATTCCGGCGTCTACTCTTTCCACCTAAATCCGTGTCTGAAAGGAACAAGGGCCTAGCTAGGGGAAAGGGCGAATCTACCTACCCTTTAAGGCTATTACCGGAGATCATCCCCGGTTTTCAGGAGCATGGGCGGAGAGTACCTGCCGAGTAGCAGGATAAACAAGGTGGGTTGCGCTCGAAAGTTAATCTAATCCTACGTAATAAGGCTGTAAACGAAGAGAGCGGAGAGTGAGCCCCGAGTCGAGTGGCCCCCGAAAGGAAGGACGAGCGAAAAGGGAAACGAAGCAGGGAGGACACGGATAGATGGGAGGAATAGAAGGGAAGCGAAGCAGGACGAAAAGGGGGACGAAGCGGATAGTCGAAGACGTCGCAGGAAGTGGATAGGCGTCGGGGGCGAAGAATGATTAAGATGCATCGGCTTATAATGATACGGCGGTGCCGCAAGAACGGTGCCGCCGCCTATCCGTGGGGCTTTCGAGCGCGCGACGCGGAACTTAATTATCGCTTAATGAAACTCCCAGGTGAAATGAAATCCTTATCGGTTCGCGCGCGCGATGTCCCCGTGATATCGTTCTGCAAGAACGTTCCTGTGACAGAACAAACGACCAACCGCATCAAGCTGAATAGAAAACCCCTAGTTGGATGGGGATATAGGTGCATCGTTAGTAAGGAAAAATAAACACGTGCACACAGCGGCGGTGGGTGTAACTGCAGCGCGTAGTTATTTTGCGATGTATATACGGAATAAGTAAAAAGCTGGTGAGGTAATTGAATTTTATATTAGACATCCCGTGCGCCAAGTGACCTAATTTTTTTGTAAGCTATTTTCGAAAAAAAAAAGCGGCGTGCATCGCTGTTACACATATTACACGTAATGGTACAAACGCTCGTCTGATTCTAATCTGCGTCACGTCGAATGTACGCTGCATATTGATAAGTAAAACTCTCTACGCACTAAACAACCTCAGGCATCGCCACGAGTATCACTGTGTGAGGCAGGCGCCGTGCACACAAAGCGGCTGTCGCGAATTATTCCAAGTGCTGCAGCAGGTAATCGCCTACTTACGCCGGCAGGCAGGATTAGCATCTCGGACGTGTTTATCGTGGGATTACCAATTTTATTGCTCGCGTCTTTGCAGACGCGCGAGTGCGTCGGGAGTGGATTCTTCTCTCTTCCTCCTCTCTGAGAAGGAAATGCCCTTTCCCAGTTTTGTGCGCCTCTCACCTCCCTTCCCCCCCCTCCCACTGTTGGCGCAATCTTCCTACCTCTTCTCTCTGCCTTTCAGAGAAGATCGCTCCCGCACTTTTGACTACCTTTCTTTTATCCCCATTTCCAATAGAAGCGGAGAAAACAGCGGGACAGAAAGAGCAGCGGCATTGCCGCAGCTTTCCACGACGAGAGAATTCCTCCTCTTTCGTTCTACATTCGCGCGCATTACATTTTATTCCACCAAATATGCGACCAGCCGAATAAACGCGCGTAGGTTGCCTTACAGGCACTCTCGCAAGGATGAATAAGAGAAAAGGGCGTGAGAGAATATCTGTCGTATGTTGCCCATCCGGTAATATATCGTATTATGTTATTTGAGCAAGAGGACACAAAAGAGCGACACATATTGCTCAGGTTGAAACGTATTTTCTGAAGACTTTATTGTGCAGCTATTCAGAGAAAATGTAACTCTCTGCTCGATAAAGAAAAATAATTCCTAAATCTATCGCAGTAATTATAGCTTCATCAGCTCATCTCTGAGCAATAATTACAAAAATATTTATAAGTTAAAATATTTTACAATTATTTATGTCTATATTATTTTATTACCATTTTGTTTCTTTCAGCTGTTGTATAACTTGAAGCTACACTGAGAGAAATCGTTTGGTAGTATAGTGATCAAATGAATTTTATAGTTACTGGTACCAAAAACTTTGTTACATTTAACAAAACTTTTTGTAATTTGTTGTATGAAAATAATTATTTGGTTAAGACTACAAATTGTTTGGTAAAAACAACTATATATTTAGTAACCATCACTATAAAATTCATTTGATCACTAATCAACCAAACTTTGGTTGATTTTACAAAACATTTCTCTCAGTGTATAGTTCTTTTCATATCCTTTACATATCTTTAAAAATATGAATTTATTATATTATTTTTATCCATTATTGTATTATTCACAAAAATCTTTTGACGCCAAAAACGTCGTGACTGCATTGTTGCGGTATTTGTTCCTATTTCGAGAGAACGCAATCATCTAACAATTTTGGGGTAGCTCTCGGCATTAGCGAGGCAACCGCATTGTGGACGGGGCCGGATATTCAAGCAGAAGTAAACTATTGTTCTCGTTATTCAATTGCGAAACGGAAAGCGACAGGGCAGGCGAACGAGTAAAGAGCAGGCGTGGCGGCCGAGCGAGACGAAGAAATGCAGCCTTTAACAGAGAGGAAACTCTAGATCTCTTGAGGGAATCCTGAGTGCACTAATTGCATAACAACGCGGGGCAAAGGGGCCCCCTTCGGCGTAGATAAAGGTTCGTTTGTGGCTATAGCACGTAATACCGAACGGCGAAAGGATCACAGTCAAGGTACAATTTGATCGATTTACTCTCAATGAGAATACGAAGAGAATATGAATTGCTGCTATACTAGAAGCGTATCTCTGAGCCACGTAATTATTATTATATCTAAATAAAAGTGTTAGATCGTTGCATACTTTACCTGTAATTTTACATAAAATAATTTTTAAGTAGTAATAATCAGTAGCTTTAATTCTAAAATCTGCGTACATGTATAATAATTCTGATGAAATTTATATAATTAAGAATTCGAACAATTCACTTGATGTCTTTCAGGGAAAAAAGCAATTATCATTTTCACTTTCAAGATACTACAATTTGAAAAATTCCAAATATATTCGCAAAAATCGTACACT
Organism: Solenopsis fugax; assembly: GCA_003595255.1. Taxonomy (NCBI): domain Eukaryota; kingdom Metazoa; phylum Arthropoda; class Insecta; order Hymenoptera; family Formicidae; genus Solenopsis; species Solenopsis fugax. The sequence continues at coordinate 22,878 of QKQZ01000243.1, read as the reverse complement.
TCTCAGAAACTGAAATAGTTTTAAACTTTTATAAGAAAATTGTGTTACTTTTTCACGTGACATATGCAAGACACATGCAGAAGTTGCTTATCGAAAAATATAAGAACGTTATATAAAATTGTGAAGAATTTTCGAAATCATTTTATATGCAGCGACCTAATAATTTTATGCTATTCTCATGATAATTTCATGGTAATTCTATGATATTCTTGTGGTACTCGTTCTAGATCGAATAGCGACTGTGCCTGGTGTTCTTAATGCAAAAATCCGATGACCTCGTTACGATTAGGTTTGCGCATATATCGTAGACAGTCGTGTACTGTAGTCGTTAAATCAGATTGACTAGCAAATCGATGACAACGCTGGGGGGAATACATTGGCGTTAATTAAGTGGACACTTGTTGATTGGCATGGCACGAAATCCAATAACGCGACGGGTTTCGAAAGGCTGGCATTCGAGAGAATCTCGCCTGAAAACGACGAAATTTACGTTGCTCACTCGAACTAACCCTCGGCAGACTCTGCAAACTTATAGGTCTGCAGGTATTGGATCTTGAATGTTTTTTCAGTATGTTCAATAATCTAATACGGGAGACCATTAATTTTCGATGTATCATCGAACCAAGTACCAAACAGGCGGAGAAACAATAACTCCTATGAGCTATTTTACTGTTTCCAAACAATTTCAACTATCCGCTGTAAAGCACGGGGATTGGATTTAATGAAGATGATCGAACGCGACCGATTTGCATTCGAGCGAATGCCCAACGATCTCACGGTAGAAAGCTGGCTCGCATCCGGCGAACGAATAATGCCAATGACGGCTCAACTCGTGGAATTTTAGGCATTCTAATCGGGAAATTCCCAATATACTTTGGCAGTACGCGGGCGGAATGCGGAGATATATCGATCGCCCGCTACTAATCGGATGTCGAAGCCGCTACGCACGGATGTGAGCGTGAATCGATGTGCGCGCCATATGAAGGAGAAGCCGCATCTTTCGTCGCAGTTACTGCAGTTGCAAACCACAGGTTACGAAAGTAAATCTCAGTTTGCTCATATTGTCCGACTCGATGAATAAATTCGCTCACGAATAAATTTGTCCCTTCGTTTCTTCGTTGAAAATATTATCCGATACACCGAGATACCGTTATATGCAACCCTCTTCATAGATAGGAAGCGTTCGAATATCGATGTACCATTCGTTCGAATACCCGCAATGCATTGTTGAACGTCGAATTTACAACGCGACGCAAATTCCTTTTTTAATTACACAAAACATCGAAGAGTACTTCATTGCATATGTAATTCATTCATAAAATAAAAAATACTTTTGTGTACTTTTCTGAAACATAAAAAATAATCAAAAATTTATCTTAACTTCTTCTGTTATATTATAGTCTTCGTCTCTCTTCCTTTCTATATTATACTTATTACATTATATTATTATAGAATATTATACACTGAGAGAAATGTTTTGTAAAATCAACCAAAGTTTGGTTGATTAATGATCAAATGAATTTTATGGTGATAGTTACTAAATATATAATTGTTTTGACCAAACTATTTGTAGTCTTAACCAAATAATTATTTTCATACAACAAATTACAAAAAGCTTTGTTAAATGTAACAAAGTTTTTGGTACCAGTAACTATAAAATTCATTTGATCACTATACTACCAAACGATTTCTCTCAGTGTAGAGAACATTAAAAGTGATAATCATTTCTCTCCAAATCAGCAAAACACATTTCTAAACATTCGCGTCTACGATATTAAATGGTCACATTTCCTCGAAATTTCTTGCATCAAGTCTTGAATTGCGCCACTTTAAGGAGCATTAAACTCGCAATAAACAAGACTAATAGAGGGATCATTCAGAAGAATTACGCCTATGCGTTTCAAGACCGACTGAGTAAAACAAAGTGTCTCATCTGGAGAACTCGGGTTAGCACATATGCATCGAGCAATCGCACGGCGGCCGTTGCCGCTCGGCGCCATGAGCCAAATCCGACGTTTTCCAAGCAAATTAGCACCTACCGTGTACCGGCGAGGGCTAACGAGTAGACGGAATCTCTGTCACCCTCGCTCGCGCGACCTTCCGGCCAAAGCCCAAGAGAGCTGTTTATCGCTATGCATTATGGAAAATGTAACACGCACACACGCGTTCCTATCTGGCGCCGTCCAATGGCGGAATATTAATCGAGGTAATTAACTCGCGAATTAAATATCGCCCGCGTATACCCAACCATTTACGTATAATCGCTCGTCGACGACCATGATATTTAGAACGACGATTTATCGTGCCAACTTATCTCGTTCTAAGCTGAGCTTATATTATATTACTTTTAGGCGAAACGGTATAGAATCGACTAATATCAAAATAGCAAACTTGATGGATTAAGTTTAATAACATAATATTCACAGAGGACCTGAGATAGATTGGTAATCCCTTCCAATTTCGATTACCTCCCTGCGCCAAATTTAATTATTTCCCAAGTATTACTAATTAAAGTAAAATTTGTAAGTTTTATTTTTATATTAATTAATTATTGCCATATTTTACGAGGCAATACATATTGCAGATGAAAAAACTAAATGTGAATCTCAACAACGTCGTAAGCATATCGATTCGCACGGTGCAAACAGAGTGTTTGCAGAGCGAAACGGGCGGGCGCAGTAACAGATGCGGGAAATCGTTGCTACACGTGGAAAGACGAAAAACAATTAAAGGAAATTGCGAATATAAATATTCGTGCGCGCACCGAGTCGCAACCCGCCGCGGACGCTCGGTATAATTGCGCGCATTATTAAGCTATTCTTTTTTCCCCGCGAATGCAATAATCATGCAAATAAACAGACCGACCGTTATTATTACCGAGCAGCCGGGAACGTCGTCAAAGCGGAGCAATAATTAGAGATATTCGGAGCAAATATCGCCGTGTAAATACAATGATATTTCTTTTTTACGGATCGTAGAAGCAAAATTGCCTCAATCTTGCGCATCGTTGACGAACATATCGTCAAACGTCTCGCGTGTACTCGAACCAAGAATAAGAGAATCTCGATCGCCCGGCTCGGTGCCAATCGTTAACGGTGATTGTCATTGTGCCGATAGGGCTCGAGAAGATCCAAGCGCAGACTCCTTCCAAGACCGGAAATACCGTGCGGGAATATAACACGCTCCTTCTCTCCCCCTTCGCCGTATCGTGGCCTGTGGGCACTCGAGGCCCGTCATTTCCGGCGAGTTAACTAGGATAACGATGTGTAATCACGGCTGTCGAGAGCGGGTACGCCCGATTATAAACACGGCGATGCTCGTGGGACGTATAAATAACGCAAATAACACCCTGCGGCCAGCCACCCACCCCTCTTCCCATCTTTCTCTCTCACCCCTAGCAAAACTCGCTCCCTTTCGCGTACAGCCAAGATACTCCGGTCTGATAACCCGACTCCTCGAGCACCTCGAGTACCTCAAGTACTTGAGTGGAACGAACGGGCCCGGACCATGATCTAAGCAGCAGGGCGGCGAATGAGCGACGATTAAGTCAACGTATTTCGATGAGTTAAACGTGACCATGGATAATCATGGCAATCTATCCTATATAAATCTAAACGATATACCTACAAAATCAGTCTCGCCATAAATGAGTGAACTCTGTTTATGCGATCGTGTTCGAAATTGTACATCAAATAGCAGCGCGGCGATTTTAGCCGCAATGGGACTATTCGATTGAAAGTCGCAAGCAGGAATCGTTGTGGTTGAGCGTTTTATCATTATTACTGCTACCATTGTGTTATTATTATTATGAAGCGAAATAATGCAGACTGTCGAGTGCATAGCAGCGCGGCAATTTCCAAACGATAAAATTAATAGATATTATAAAATCATTCAAAATGAGATGACCTATTAATTTAATGGACATCGGAGAATTATTAAAAAACCAATACTAAATAGCAATTCGTTATCATAAAATTATTAATGTATCCATTGTAGAATTCTATTCATCTCGCATTAACGAGCATTAAATATGTAATGTTTACATTTGGCATCTTTTTATAATTTCGTTCTATACATTTTCGCCCTATGGCTCAACCAGAAACATAAATAAATGTTTTAATAGCTCTATTGATATCTCTCGAGATACTTCATTTTGCATATATTCACGATCCATTACCTCTTCGTCAGGAATTAAACGTAACCGACAGAGAAATCCGGAAGAACATGATTAACGACGGTTGCACGAACATATCGGCAAACTCTCTAATTTATAAGAGCAACGTGCGGTCGCGATAATAAATTACGCGACGGGCGCAAGCGCGTAAATATTAGTCAGACAATCCGCATCGCGCTCGCATCCAGCTCGTCGTAATTTACATTTTCCAGTAATCACAATCCTGGCGTAGTGCGGATATGATTTTCAACGGTATTAGCATACATCTGGCACACCTCCACCCCACCAATATTAATTGACACGCTGCGTCTCTCTTGCAAAGGACGGCACTGTTACATTTACGCCCGGTAATATATTATTAATGTTATAATAAAAGCGGATCCGATCAATTTAATATAGCTTGTAATCATCGTTAAAAGAAACCGGCAGACACGAACAAAAAACTTTGAAATGTTTTAATATTATCAAAATGAGATTGAAATTCAAAATACAGATTACAAGAATGCACTAGAAAGAGAAAGATAACGTTTTAAATTGCGATTAAACTACGAATAATTTAATTAAACACGTACAATATATAAAGTTCTAAGTCATTGAATACCATTTATTCATTTTAGTCATTTTAATTATTGCAGTTTCTATGATAAACTTGAGGACGAATTTTTCTTAGCAAAAATGTCGAGAAAGGTCATTATTCATAAGATTTTTCCAATTTTTAAATATTAAAATAACATAATTTATCTTGCTTCTCACTTAAGCTTCAGATTAAAATTCTATCAAAATAAAGCTCCAGTCTTTGAATGAAGCTCTTGAGATTAACTAAAGAGAGAATAAAATTTCATCATTCATTTTCCTTTTCAAAGCTTAATTCGTCAAAAATTTATTATTTTTTTTTAAATCGTTAATTATACAACGATAGAAAGATGGAAAGACGACGATGAAATGTCCGTTGATGCATTCTGTAGATACACATTTAACCGTGCGCTGTTATGTATGCGCGCATTCTCATGAGAATTTTTTAAACAAGATGTTCGGAAAGCTTTTCGCAGAGACAACGATGTGGAAAATGAGTGGAGTTGAAGTAAAAGGAGATTGTAAAAAAGCTAGAAGGAAATGAAAAATATCGTACACGTTACTAAAAATAATGACGGAAAATATTTCCACGTTGTGTAACTTGAAAAAAAAAACCTGTGACCTAAATCTTCGCATGAAAAGCGCACGAATGCTAATTGGCAACTTCGCCTGGCGTCGTATTATTGAAACCGAATATTAATTCTGTGCCATGCGCGCTTATGTCAAACAATTATGAAGACATACAAAGCGCAATATGCAAATTAATGTGCGCAGCCATGAGGAGAGCAAACTAGCGTGGAGGATGAAATTATGGGCTGTGGCTGGAAGGTAGAAAGGTTGTCGCGGGAGACAGAAAAATATAGCCACCGTATACACCGACGATAAACAACGAAAGGGCGTAACATTTCTTTACCGCCGTCTCTAGATTTCCACTGAACACTCTTCTCGCTTTCTTAGCTTCCCCCGTTCTACATCACAACCTATCTCGAGAGAAATACGCCACGAACGATAATTAATTTTGCAGAAAGTAATTAGCGATGTTTTATGCATAGCGTAAGCCACGGGAGTTTTTTTACGGCGTTTGTTTATTTTTTTTTTTCAACCGACACGCATTATACACCTTTTTAGCCGTTTCCGCATACGCGCGCTCGGTCGTTCTATAACGCAATATCCTCGCCGCAACATGAATTTTCCCGGACGGTGAAAGCCACGAAATTCATTCAAACCCGATTCGCGTACCAAATTCGAAATAATGACGTTTGCGTTGATGCACTCGGAATCAAACTACTTTTCGATGATCGATACAACGGATGTATATGCACCGAGGCGATTCGCCATTCGGGCGGACCGCAAATGCTCGGTCGCGCGAAACATCGGCGCGATATATATTCTCCAAAGTTATATACTCACCGCGAAAGAAAGCTCAAGGCGAGTCGCCGCTATGTCTCTTACCTGAAACAGACAAAAAGAAAGTCTTTTAAAAGGAAAGCTCCGCATGCGCTCGAGCACACACATATAGGGGAGAGGGGGGGGTAAGATGATGACCTTAAGGTTTGTCGATTTTTGCTAATTTTTGCGATAATGTAAAAATAACAATCTATTTTTTGTTAGATTCACTAAAACTTGTTTATCATCAGTAAAAATTAAAAGTTGTTAAATAAGCTAGAATTTTTTTAAATTTAAATTTTTTTAGGACATGTCAATTTCGTCATCTTGCCCCCATATGAGGGTAAGATGACTTTTAATACTGAGTGAGTGAGGTGAAAAACAGTTAAATAAAGTTAAAAATGTACTTTTATGAATAAAAACGATTTATTATAATATAATAATCTTATACTATTTTGATGTTACAATGTAGTTAAAGAAAAACGTAAATAAAACAAAAAATATTTATGTAATCTGCAAAAATAAAATTATTAAAATTGTGATATACATTACGATACATATTGCGATTAAAATTGCTTTATATATAGTCAGAATGCTGTTAAGGCCGAAAAAACTAATGCACAAATGCATTATCTTGCTCATACATGACGTTCATCATCTTACCCATAGTCGCTATATTTATTTGTTTATCAAATATAAATATTACAACATGAAAATAGAAGAATATAAATACGTTATGGTATACGTTTTTAGCTATACAATATTGTGATTTTCTAGAGAAAATAAAAATATTTATTATAGTTATGTCATTCCTTATGAACAAACACTAAAAAGTTACGGATAGGTGCTTCCAAAACACATCTCTTATTATATTATCTACTCTTATGGACAGATTGAAATCAAACTATCACAGATTATTTATTATCATCTAAAGTTTCTAATAAATTAAGCACTGGCGCATCATTTGTTATTAACTTGGAAAAATTAACAATTCGTTATCTTGCCCACTTCGTCAACTTACCCCTCTTTCCCCTATACACACATATGCACACATTTTTAATGGAATATCGGTTTGCACCACGCGAGTTTCCGCGCGAGTTTCCGGAACGAGAGACCGAAAAGTTGTCCGCGCGCAAGGAGTTTAATCGTATCTCGTTAGTTTGCTCTTTTTTTCCATTGTAGAGGGCTCTTTGCCCTCCCTCTCGTCCACCTCCTCTCAGCCCAACATCTTGTCCTCCAACCTCCTCCGGAAAAGTTCGCCGGCCTTAATCGCCGCCAAAACTCGTCGCGACAACTGCCGACATTTAAGCCCCGTTGTCCCAAATTGCATCGCGTAATTTCTTCTTTCTCGCTTCTTATAGCCCGATAGCCACAGGAATGTCTCTAAACGTCGCTGAGGAAGCTTCCCGAGAAATTACTCGTACGAATGGCATACCAGTCGGCCGTAAAAAGTACTCCGTCCCAACAGAAAAGGAGATATCCCAAACTATTTTAATTACGCGGAGGAGGACGTTTACTCGATTTGCGCGCGTTTAAGAGACAGATGGTTTAGGAGATACATGGTCTCGGTCTCTTACACGCTTCGCTCAAATCAAGACGCGCTCAAATATTTGCATAGACGATAAGAGCTCGCGATTTGATTGGGATACTCGGCCCCGACGCCGAATTCGATATTTCACGAGTATTTATCTTCCTCTCTCACCATATTTTTAATCAGGACACAACTGTTCCGTTATGGCGAAAATCCCATAAATCCCGACGCATCGATATTGGAAATTAATGCAAGGGAAGTGGTTTTTTTTTTTATTCGCTCCGAACATAGAGATGTGTACAATGCCCTGCGAGAAGCACTGCGCACAATACGCATATTGTTTAGGTGATATATGATCGACCAATTCAAAATGTCGACGCATTGATCCTTGAAACGATCCACATTTTCCGAACAATATTATATGGTCATCGATAATTCTAGCCTCTCCCTCGCTATGAAATCAAAAGCAAAAAAAGCACACGGCCGCGACCGTACTAACGATCGCAGCGCGTACGTAAAATTACAATCAGCATACGAAATCGAATCAACGTCTGGACAATCAAGCGCAATGTTTTCAAATCGTAAACGAGAAAATGCATTTTGCACTCGCGGAGAGCGCTTTGCCCATCTTTCTTTTTAAACGCAATGTACGCACACCGTAACGTGGGGTTTTTTGTCAGATGCATAAGTCATGCGACGGAAATAAACCAGCAAATCTCTCGAATTTAATGGCAGCGAAGTATTAATTATGCGCCACATCGCTTATTCAAAAATTGATGTAAATCCGTTCTAAAAAGTACTGAACTCATTTCGAAAAATTCAATACTCCGCGTTACATTAATTTCCGCCTGGGTGAAATTCGCATAATATTACAAAGTTGGACTTCCGCCCGTTTCAACACAGGCGGTTCGCATAATACCGCAAGTGGCCCAATTTGTTTGTAATTTACGTTAACTGAAGGTCTTTCAAAGCCAAGACCCGAGACGATGAATCGGACAACTCACTGGAACAAATCGTTTTCCGCGCAATGCAGGATGATAAAAGAGCAGCCGAGACGAGAAAGGATATATGCTGGTTTTAATGGCACGGTAAAAGAAAATTCAGAGAGAGAGAGAGCTGTAGAGGGTGGAAAAATCCTATCAGAAAGAACTCTACTCAGTATGTTTGTGTGTGTGTGTGTGTGTGTGTGTGTGTGTGTTTGCTCTCTTTTCTTACTAATGAAACCATTAAACACGCCGTCTTAGCGTGCCTCAGCTCTCAGGCGATCTCATTTTCGTTTGGTCCGCTTGCAGAACTTGTCCCACGGACCGCCCTTTTCCTTACTTCATACCTTTTATCCTCCTCCCTATGTTTCTCCACGTTCGCGTCTTCGCGAGAAAATAAAGACGGAGCTCTATCCGGGCTCAGACTGTCGCAAAAGTTTCTCACTGTGATCCGAATTTTCGCGAGCTGGACAGAAGCGCTAATTTGAAATTAATTAAGATCTCTCCTTCACGATTAGCACATTTCAGCCGTTCTGTAATCAACTACACCTGTTAACATTCGCGCTAATGATTTCGTTTCTTTATCATTTTAACGTTTTTCAACATTTATCTTGTATGTATTAGCGACTATATTTTTAATTCGAGAGAACTATAACTGCAATAAGATATATTAATATTACAAAATCGTAATGTAGCAATTTGCATTTTTTTATATACTTTTAACACATTTCAATATTATATTTCATATTTCACAAAGCAATCTCGAAATGTAAAATCAATATTTACTTATATTCGCATTGATATTTCAAGAAAATCTGCACGGGCAGGGTATGTGAACGGAACACCTTACCCGAAAATAAAATACAGTCTGCGCGCATATACGGAAAGCATCAGCTGTAACGAAGTATATGCGAATGGGGAAAAAACGGTAAAACCAGCGTAAATGAATGGGTACTGCCGAGTAAGGTTTCTCGCTAAGAGTTGGCGCGAACAAGGCATAAGCCCTTTCCCGTGTCGCGGCGCTCAAAGTGAAAAAAGAACGTGAGCAAAGTGCCCCGACTCCGCTACGCATACCCACGTTATATACTTATATCTACGGCATCATACTAAGAAAGAGCGCGAAAAAGAGAGAGGGTGAGAGTGTATGAAAAAGACGGGGCGTTAATGGGAGGCGAAGAGGGAGGTGTTGAAAGGAGAAATATTTTTCACGTCGATTTCCTGTTCAGGCTCATGGTAGCGCAATACCATATGATAGCAGAGGTCAGCTAGCGGATGCACTCGACGAAAAACGTTCTTATGGCGATCACGCACACTTTCTGTCTTTCCATGGATACCGGAGGTACACGACCGGCATCACGTACGGATGAAAAAAAAATTTGTCCGCTCGGCGCGGAGATATTCCGAGGTAAATGTGCCGTATGAAGGTCCGTCGCATCCGGCAATAAATATTTTCAGAAATAAAATACATTCCTGGCGATAGAGCGACTATTTTTCATGATCAAAGTTTCGGAAGTACGTACGTGATCGTGAAGCGCACGCAACACGGAATAGGAACCGTACAGTACTCGCAAAAATGGATGAAAAAAATCAGAGATTTTCAAATCAATCTTAACAGAAATGGTACAAGATACAGATATTTATTTCACATCAAATTTTTATTCTGCCTTCAACGAAATTTCTGATTTTTAACAGTATTATACCATATTTTATATCATTATAGTCTTTATATATGATAAATTATAAAACCAATTGTTAAGTTTAAAAATATATAGAATAAGCAAATAACATTAATTAAAATGAATCTTGATAAACAAGAGATAAAAGTTGGAAATCTCAAATTTACATTTACAATAGTTAAAATTAAGGCAAACAGAATAAAAGACGTGAAATAAATGTATCTGTCATTTCTATTAAGATTGATTTATAATGTTCCATTAAAAGTTTTCGCACGATGAGAGTTAATGAAAACTATATCGCCACATGTATGTGATAATAGACAGCGATATTTATCATCATCGCAAGGAACCCAGGATATTTTCGGAAAACGTGAATCCTTAAAACCACAACAATTTGTAGCCGCACAACCGACATTGCAAACTTTTCTGTTAACACACTATGCATTTGCAGCATGTTCAATTTCGTAAAATATTATAGAAGCAGAGCTTTCATGTAATCGACACGTTAGATTCAATTACAAGATTGCTCCAGTTGAGACAATAGCGTATTAATTAGCGCGCACTATATTTTATCGACAAGATGCATCGAGGAGGATACGTATTGGAACGTTTCATAGAACGTATATTGGAACGTTTCACCTATGTAAGTTAAGAGAATGGGATTAACACAATACCCTCGTTTGATAGATGCTAGACGTTTGTGATTACGGCGACGAGGCATCGATGAGGCGGATCACCATTTTGGTGATGCATAGGGCTTAACGCACGCATCCACATGGATAGACAGTGGATCTACGGATCTGCCTAGCTGCTAATCAGAGCTTTATTGGCTATAGCCAATTAACGGCTGCAATTGGCACGCGAACAAAGCCGTGTGCGCGTTCCAATAGATCGACCGAGGGCTTTCTGCAACGCGCGTGGCCCAACCGAACTCCAGCCGGGAGGGTCGAAGGTTAGGGGAATAAGCCAGGAGGAGGTACAGAATGAGACGCCTGTCTCGAGTATCGCCCAAATGCCGGCGCTAAACGATTCCATTATCTTGTCAGACCTGGCCGTGGATCAACGTGGATAGTAGCCGAGCATAGAAATCATGGTCCGTGATTTCCGGTCAATGTTCTCGCCTCGAATCTGGGAAATTCCGGTGAGCGTCCGTTGTTGCGCGATACCGCAATCGACAGTCGTCATCTCTATGCGATTGGGCATATAGAATGTTTGATAATCGCAAAACCGCAAAACCGACCATGTCTTATTGTTAGTATGAAACTCGCGATCGATTCTTTTCTCCAATCAATTTTTTTTACGATTTCTAGATTTATTAACGTTTAAATACGCAATGAGTTTCGTATTAGAATTATTTATTTAGATAAAGGTATTCATTTTTTTATATTGGAAAAAAAATGTTATATTTGTCATTCAAAAATAAAAAATCTTGTATTTTGCGGATTTTTTGTATTCTAAAAAATTTATTATTTTAAAAGAGCTCTAATCAATATTTTGTACGTTAATCACCAATGTCATATAAAATATTATTCGGGAAAAAAGCCGCCGACGGCCAAAGAGAAGCGAGAATTTAGCGAGAGACGAAACACATCCGCTCGACGAAGATCGAGTGCGCTGCAACGACCGCTTTACTCCGGATGCACGACGTCAATTTTTCTCCGTTTTCGTGAAAACTTTCACCTCGAAACAAGGGGCGCGTAAGTTTCCCGAGAGATCCCGGGATATTTTTCTTCTGTCTCGCGCGAGGGGTAATGTAGTATGTACGAGGAGGAGATACTTCCACAATATAAAGTGGACGTATGAAATTCTCCCCAGAGTGGCGACGCCCCGGGCCATTGTTGTCAGAGGAAAACGGGGCCATCGATGTTTTCTTTTTAAACCTGGCGAAATTACGGGACCCTTCAGAGCTGGAAATCCGCATGGAAGATTATTAAACTCAACTCTGCTTTGCCAACTAAATATTTGAGAATACCAAGATTGGCTTTATCCGTTGTTAAAGTAGAACAACGAGAAATAGTTCTCGAGGAATACCGTAATGCGAAACAACGTGTCACGATGCAAAACACTATCGAATCGAATAAATAAAAAACCAATATACTTTTATCATCCTGATGCTTGTGTATAATGCATCGCTTACGTATTCGTATCATACCGATTTGAAATGCGGATTTATTCTGAGATAGGCGAAGCACGTATCATAAAATCATAATTTAATTTCCGGCAATACTAAACTTCGTATACCAATAAGCACACAAAAACTCCACCGAGAAAAAAACACGACGCAATACTTTTGAACATTCTAAAAGATATTCCCTCGATAAGAATCACAAGCCGCCTCATTCCGATCCTTTAAGATTCTTTAAGATTTTCCCAATCGCGCTAATCCTTTTAGGCGGACAAGGAGGATTACGCCACCAAAGTACGTAACTGCGCTCCACGTACGAAGAGTGGCTAGAAAAGTAACACGAAACGAGGTCGAGTCCCGACATACAGTCGAGTCGGAGAGGAAGAGTGTTGGTCAAACTAACTCCTTCTCAGACGGACCACCATCCCCGACCGATGGCGTCAAGCCCCGGCCAACAGTAAACAATGAAACCCGGAGTGTCCGGCTTTCCTGGCGGAGTCTGCCGAGAAGGAGAGGAGGACGAGACTTCCGACAGGCTCGCCGGAAAATAAATTTACGGTTAAGCTCAGTGCCCTAACCCACCGGACCTACAGACTCGCGGAAGAACAAACGGCGGGGAGACCATGAAAAGGAGAGAGCGCAGCCGCAATTGCCGTTTGTCATCTCAAGAAGATATAAGGCACGAGACTTTTCTGACACGAGGATTATCGCCCGCGCTCGGGAGATAATCTCACGACACGGGAAAAATATATTTTCTTAAATATTATAATCTATTTTAAAATTTTAGATAGAACTTAGATTTAAATATTTAAAAAAAAAACGTTTTTTATTACAAGCTTTAATGCGACATACTTAATTATAAAAAAAAAACATTTTTATACAATTTTTTTCATAAAATTGAATAGAACTTCAGAAACATTTTATACACAATAATTTAAAATAGATTACGAGAAAGATTATAAACAGTAATCAATATTAAAGTTATAATTTTGTAACATTAAAACACATCGGTCTCAGATTTTCTTTGCTATTCATATAACTTTGAAAATCGGCGTTCAAATATGTATCCCGTGGTCGATACTCTCCTCGGTATTCGTTAAAGCGTTCTTTCCCCTTTGTGGTACCTCTAATGACGGTCCTTATCACCCTCATAAACAGGGATTTACCTTCACATATTTCTACCGCTCAGTACCCTTGCTATTCGTGTTCGTGAGCTATATTCGTTTTTCAAGAGGATTCGACGTTATTCGTCGAACCTTCCTTTCTCGCACTAATCTCGGCCCCACTTTTCAGCGAAGACTAGTTGGAAATGAATTCGACGAGAGAGAAATATGGGAACAACGTCTGACTATCTAGCTACTGGAATTAAACTAGAATTATTAGGCAAACGAAATGCTTCATGTACGTGTACATTTTCGCAAGTTAATAAGACTAATCAGACTAAAGTTAATAATATGATTTGCTTATTTACGATAAATTTTGCTGCCATCTTTGTACATTAAATCCTTTTTAATTCAATATTCATAACTATTAATTATATTACAATTAAAATTTTAATTGTCATAAACGAATAATCTATACAAAACAATTAAAAAATCAGACAAACACTTCAGATAATTAAACCGTATCGAAGAAGATTGTTTAGAATAGATTGTTGGGGATGAAAGAAAAAGAAAGCTGTCGATACACGTTCGCTCGCAAGTAGAAACTCTTTTCCAACGACTGGCAGGTAGTACGTGCTCGATGCTCGCAGGCATTTTCTCAAGCAAGGGTCATCCCTTCAGGGCGATAAGGTGAACTGTTACCGTGAAAAACTTTCGACCCCTTTCAGTCAACACTACTACTCGTTACTTTTTGCAAACGCCCGGAAAGCTCACTCCTTATTTAATACCGTATCTCATTGCACACGACAGCTTAATGTATTTCCTTCATTAATAACAGCGCAAGAAGAACTGCTTCTGATTAATCACAAAAGTTGATATTTATTGAAATAATACATCTAGTCTCAAGGTATTAATTCCCTCAATAAGTCTATTTAATACGTTTAGAATCAAATGATATTAATTCCTTAATAGTGAATTACTATCTTTTGTGAATCATTATATTAATTTTTATGCATACAACAAAATATGTTTTTAATACGAAAGATAATATTCTTGTTATAGATCTATAAAAAAATGTATTAACCATATTATTACGGCAAATTAAAGACGTACTTTAGGTTAAAACCTACTTCATCGATAAATTCTCGTACAGCTTTTGTTGGTCAGCTTTTATTTGTTAAAAAAAAAAAAACTTTTATCCCGTCATCCGGTTGAAATAGCTCTCATACAAGCTGTCTGAAAGACAATAATCATTGCTGTGGCCGCTAATGGCCTGCTGATTAATTAAGCATGGTCTGGCGATTCTCCAAATGTTTTCCCTTCAACTCGACAATGTGCCTCGACATAGACCGATCGATAAATTTCGTTTTCGTCAGCTTCATTATGACAAATATCGACAACAAAAGTTTCACCGTGTAATTCCCTCGCGCGTACGTGCAAACAAATATAATTATAATCACGATTCCTTGTGGCACAACAAACTAAAGCAATTTTTCCTAGCAATACAAAAGGCTCCATGCATTTTTTTATATGCAAAACAAGTTGCAAAAGAAGTTATAACTGCATACATGTTACATATGTTAATCAATAAATAATATGAAACAGAGCGCAACACATTTATAATATCATGCATTAAATTATGTTTTTGTTTGTCGTGCCGGGTGTTGAAAAGCAAATGCGATGTATGCAGAAAATTTTTATTGCTTTTATTATTTACACGTTAGGTACACACACCATTTTTATATTTATCTGCTTTCCGCGCATTGTTACAAATATCATCGGCAAAAACCTAGTTCCGTATAAACACGGGTGCAAGCATAATGTCTCAGCTGCGTACACATCTCGTAGCTACGGTATAGTCACGACCATCGTTGTAGTCCATATTTAACGACGTTAAATGTTTCACCGAGCTTACAGTAAGGACGCCCTACGGCTCTTTGGATTCTGTCTGTTCAGATTCGGATTCCGCTTCTATGAAGCTCATAAGACGGTAACCCGTTCGTACCCGAACACTGTATACCATAACACTGAATACGATATATACAGTGCGATGCCGTAACCCTAAATCAAGGGAACCTCCATAGGACTCTGGAGCGAGACGGACAGTCGGAATAATTATTCGGCGAATTTGCATGCTGATTTTGAGGTCACGTTTGCTTCTATGATAGTTCGAGAGCCGACGACCGTCCCTTCCTCTCCCTTCCTCTGTCGCATGTTCTCAAACTACTGTGTCCAACTAATATGTCTTCGTGCGTCTCTCTGACGCGCTCATGAGCTTCCGTACTATTGGTAGTGGCAGCCAATATGCGTACAAATCTGGCCTGTCTCCGTCAATTTGGCAGAAATCTGTCAATTATGATTTTCAGCCTATCCTCTTGTGACATATGCCTAATATATGCGAGTTGACATATCATCGACGTACGGTTGGATGAAATTTACGGAATATGTGAACATGAAGACAAATCGGCTTCTCTTTACATAAAGTACTGTAACAGTATGGCATATTATGATGTTATGAAATAACTAACGATGGTTCGTGGAATAATTTGAAACCCTCTCATATGTTTATAATAATGTTATACGATTTCATAAAAATACTTTATAAAAATATCTGCCGAGATATTATTTTTCTCGTTATGATACTATCATGATATTACACTGATACATATTCTGCCATACATGTTACGATTTAATTTCAACAAGCTTTGTAAGCTATGCCGTTCTTTAAACAAAGGTCTTTTAATATGTAGCGCAACAAGGAGTAATCTTTTTCCAGCGATGTCTTACACGCAGGAAGTAGTCATGATGTTCTTGCGTTAAAATGTCTCTCTGATTTAACTAGTCTGGACAGAACACGATATCCATCTACTTTGCATGAGCTCGCAAACCACTCAGTGAACACTGTCAATGTTTATGCAAATCTCGAATATGCGCACGGCACGAAATACCTTGTCCGCCTGTGCCAATTTTCTCCATGGTTGTCGCAACAGTCGCACGTTGTGTCGCTACATACGAGTCTATGTACGCGCCGGTGCTCCGAATTTTCGTAAAATTTACCTAGCGAGAAAGCGCTCTTGTTAAGTAATTGCGAATCTTATCAGCTGAAAGAAGAAACTAAGTTAAGCAGAATTTATCTTATATTTCTTTTTTTTTTAATAGAAGATCTTCCTCTTCGACTTTGATAAAACTTTTGGAAGTTTCTTGAATAAACAAAACCAATATTCACGTATTTCCTTTTCTAATAGACGTAACTTTCCTAAAGTAAATCGTCGCAGATAGATTCTATCTTGTTCTTCTTTTGTTTTGCATTTAAAATCATTAAATTTCAATAAGAAACTTTAATAACCTCGTAATCTAGTGGCAAAGTTATTTTTTGTTTGACCCATTCTCACAACACGTATAGAGAAAGATATTCGAATAAATAAACGTGCATTTCGCTTATCGATTCGATGTCCGATACCGAGTCTAATGTCCTGAATTCCGCGACCAATTGCCACATCTATGGCGACGTGCGCGCGGAAGGAAATTGGCATATTTGTCGGAGCAAAGCTCGTTCGGAATTATGGGACTCTCAGTAGATGCAAGTAGTATATGTTCTAGTTTTATTGGGTGTACACGCACCGGCCGGCCGGCTGGCCGGCCAGAGAGAGTTCGACGGTGTAAAGCAATCACCAGAGGTACGTAGCGGATATATGCCGTAATTTCTGGTCGCGGCGTCATTTCGTCTCGGCAATTAGATCCGGCTATAACAAATGGGAACGATCGCTGCTATCTCCCTCTCCCTCCGCGCTACGTACCCAAATACCCATCGGGACTTGGAGGTGATAGGGGACAGAGGTAGGCGGTAATACACGCCGACCGCTTTGAAAATCCAATTCGAGCCGCGAGCGCAACCTCCTATCCGCGTGTCGACCCGACTCATCCGTGCAGTCTCGATAATTGACCGGAAATCGAGGAGCAAAATGAATCGAAATGTTCACTGCGTTTTATGCAGAGCGGAGTAAGGGAGAGAGGTCTCGCCAGAGAATGCGTTTTGGAAAATTACCCGCGAAATGTATCGAGCGAACGAGAGCAAATGACAAAATATGCATGTCTTATGCATATTATATGCGAGCTTGTAAAATGCTTGTAATAATAAAAATTGCAGTCATTTTCTCAGATATAGAAAGAAGCGCGTATTAACCACTGGATGGCGAGATTCGTCGACAAGAATATTCGTATTACGTGCGGGGTTATTAAGACCTGAGCAAAAATTTTTTGTAATTCCACGACGGAAAATACAGTTGCTAATGGATATTGAAAATGAATGAATATTCATGGTACAAAATATTTCAAATAAAATTGTTACAACAGAGTGAGAGAGACAGACAGACACACACAGAGAGAGAGAGAGAGAGAGAGAAGGGGGAAGAGGATGCACAACATAAAGACAGATATTAAAGTATATTTTCATCTGGGATTATATCTGGGATTTATCCTACGCTCGAGTCCCGCTACATATAGTTTCTATTTGCTAGATTAAATTTTATACTCCCGAATGTTACGCAATAAATTGTTTATTCAAGATTTTGATCAATCGTTTCACTGTTATTATTATTGTAGCCCGCGATTATTACGAACAACTACGCTAACTCCGAGTACCCGACGGGTGAAACGCTATATTTAAATAGACGTCACGGCAACCACCAATATATATAGTTACTAAATAGCTAGTAGTCGTAACTGTAAACCACCTGGAATTGATCGCGTAACCAAATCGCGGCCAGAATCTACTAGGGATCTAACCCAAATGTAACTCCCAAACGTGTAAATTTACGCAAATAATTTAACTGTTAGGTATGCTCAGTTATCTGTCAGTTGTTCATCAGTGTTTAGCAACTTAGATACGTCGGTAAATGACCGCTAAATCTACGCAACATCGCCACGGAATAACATACATTTAATTTTCTTGTGTTTCACAGTATATTATTTCTAGAATACATTACTTTAGAACGTACTACTCTGAATATACAACAGAATATATTACAGAATACATATATTACTGCGAATATCTCCTGTCTAAGGTATGTTATTCTTAGGAAATGTACACATCCAGATAGACATACAAACAAATTTTAGCTTTGTATTTCTGCATGGAACCCATAACTGAAAATACCTCATGCTATTCGCTAATCCTAGGGGGTATACGAGAAAGAAGGTCTCCTTTTTAGATCCTACTTAAAAAACTCGTTCCGGGAAAGACACACAGTGGCATTTTCCAGACGATATACTTGCATTACCGCATCTTTTTTAATATAGCGTAACTGCCAGCTGCCCTATGCGCAATCACGAAGGATAAAAGCGAGGAAAAAGGGAGCGTACGATAGTTCACGACTTTGTGATAGTTACGAAGTCTCGAGGCTACTTCGTACGAGCGACGGGGACTGCTTCTATTGGCCCCCACTGGAGCGGGATTATCTTGACGCAAAGTTCGCCTTTCCAGCTTCTTCCCTGCCGCATTCGTAAAAGTACTTCCCGAGACATTAAAGATACTCCAGTCCGCACGCGCGCCCAAGGAAGATGGCGATTTATCATCCCTGAGAATGCCGTGGACCGGATGGAAAAACCTATTTTCTATCTCTGCACCACCGTATTTCTCTTTCGATACTTCTTTCCTATCTTATTCCACCCGTGCATTTCTTTTGCCTTCACCATCGTGGAATCGCATTTCGCATCAATACATTTACCCTTGCAAATCACGAAACTGTTAATCAGCAGTTCGTTCAACTCAAATCGAAAGTTATAATGCGATTTAATATTGCAGCTGCAGCACTAAATACGGGTTCGATGACCATATTAATTAATTTTAATGTAACATCTTCTGCAGTAATAAAGATACCGTAATAGCTACAAGAATTCATTTATTATATATTATAAATTAAAATGATTGGTTATCAAATTATATTAAGTTCTCATTTTTCATTTTCATATTTTAGATACCAATTATAAATCTAATAGATATAAATGGTATTTAAAAAATTAAATATTACAGGTACATAATGGAAATATTATTTAAGAGAGAAATTAAATTACCTACTATTTTTTATACATTTTTCGTCGTATGGTAGTCAAAGCTTATCCGCAACGAATGTCACTTAACAAACATTCGAAATATTTGAACGCATGGCTCTCATGTGATCCGACAAGCAAACGTAATGCTTCATTGATGGAAAACGGCATGCCGACCTAGCTGGATAGCCGATTAAACGCAATACCATAATTGCAATGTCGAATCGGATACGAGCGTGTTTAGTGCGTTGAATATACAGACATCTGCGGAAAGCTACCGTGGCGTTGTTCGAAAAAACTTTTTCCAATGTTCTACGTAATGCCTGACAGATCCAATTATTGACTGTGACGCGAGACGTAACAATGCGTAATTATCATTTCGTTCGAACGAGCTGGCTGAGCTGGAAATCGCATTATTGCCGGTTGTTCGACCGAGAAACGCGTCATTGGTTTATAAAAATGTTATGATATAATATTTGACAAGCGCATTCACATCTCATCGCAGAGGGCATTAGCGAGACATAAAGAAATGTCACATGAATGCGTGTCACTTTGCTGAATGTTCAAAGAATTAACTCTCCGCAAAATTTCATTAATTATATAATTTATTATATAAATTTCGTTGTCATGTTCTGACGACAAATTAATTTTCGCGAAAATTTATCGAACCGGACCAAGTGGAACAAAACGGAATAAACTTTCAAAGAAAGCATGCATACTTTTGTACCGTGTATACAGGTACAATACTGAAATTTTAAGGATTCCCGCTGTTGGCAGGAGTCATTATTCGCCTCATTGTTTCTCGTCGCTTGTCAACGCTTTTACATCCAGATGAGGCAAGAGAAAACTAGATGCAGACTCCGGCCACGGCAAAAGTTCTCGTAGGGGAGTCGGCGCAGACAGGCTTTGGGGTTTTCGATGATGGATGGCTCGTGATCATAAATTAAGCTTCTACCCCGAAAAGCCACCGCGACTCACGACACGTACACGTCGCACAACACGCCGCGTTCTTGTCACCAAGTTTCACTATCGTCTGGCGCGTATAAGACGAAGCGTATGTTAGAGAAGAAGTTACGTTTACTATGTAGATACCATTTTCGAGATTAGCTTTGTTCGACTAAAACGACATAAATAAACAGCATTCGCGAGAAAGATCTATTGTGTGTTTGCATTACCAATAATTAACTTTCATCTCGAAATATTTTAAAACCATCTAAAGAATATCAATTCTTGTTTTTTTAACGGTGGTACGCTTAATTAAATAAAATCAACTATGTAAACATATAGTAATTACGCAATTCACTTTGTTCACATAAAACGTAATAAGTACGCTCAATCGCACGTGAAAATTCAATATATTCACATACATTTATATTCCTGCTCTACATATCCCATTTTCTTTTACCGCATTTATGCGGTATCCTAAAACATTCGGATGGAAAAGTTGCAGCATTTTGTTAATGGCAATCGCAAACAGTGATACATCATAATTAAAGATAAAAGCCAAGTTATGAGTTACAACAGCCTAGCCAAAGATACAATTCGCGGGTGGGTGAAACGTTACTTAAATGTCACGAGGGATACTTAGGTTGAGCAAAGTGAGATAAGTAAGTGTGTTCCCTGGTACTTTACCAAACACGCAGCCCAGGTATATCTCTCCCGTAAATATGCGCGCCCACGCGCGCATAACTGCAGGATGTTAATGAATGTATACGTACGTGCCGCGTAGACGTGAAAACGCGCGCCCGACGACATCAACCGCGACGCGTCTCTAATGTCGACCGCCAGGTTTCTTGTCTCTGCAGAGGTTTGCGAGTTGCCCTATTGTTTCGAGCCCGTGGCACGACGCGCCATATGTGACAACTTGCACGCCTTCCTTACACATTACACACGAGGCGAACGCAAATAACGCGGCGGGCAAAGTCCGCCGGTGGTCGCAGAATTTTGGAAAGCGTCACGTGCAAAATTAATCGCCAAAATTAAATAGCGCACAGCTGCTAGTTGATAATCGATAGTTCATAACCGTTTATCTGCGATGCTGCGGTATCGACATTTGCAATGCGACATAGGAGCAGTGGCTGAAAAATATTATTCAACGACTCGATACGTTTGCTAAACAGAACATTATTCTCATTACATACTTTTTCAATGCTGATTAAAGTTAGCGTTTTCAAAAGCGATTAATTTTACATTCGAAGCTGTGCTGTTCAAAGCCGGAAAAAGAGAGAAACGAGTATTTAAAAACTGGAAACTAAATTACTACTAGCTTCAGTAAATAAACGTGTTTTAATTTCCAATTAATGTGATACTTGAAAATGGATGTTATACATATCGTGTTTTCATTTTTGAAAAAGATTACATTACTTTATACAACTGATCGCGTATCAACACGAGATCAATAATAATTCTCTACTTTATTATGCTCTACTTTATTTCACAAACTATTGTAATAAATCGTTGACCGACTTTTTGTATACGCATTAGAAAGGCGTGCTGCAATATTTTTGTATGCTGAAGCTTCCTGGTTGCAGTTCCGCTCGTTACGAATGAATCAATTATTAAAGCCCCGCGGGACACGTGTGACAACTAGAAGCGTACATTGCGCGCTGCGCGAGAGGATAATGCAAATGCGAACATAAAGCCATACCGCAGTAGGAATCGGGCTCGAATAACAAAGATTCGTGTTACGCGAAATTAGACGCGGATCAACGGTCAAAGTACCCAACCTTTATTAGGCTGATTAAAGCATTAGGTGCACTATTCTATTCTCCAGTCCGTACAACAATTGAAAATTGTTATCTCGATATGTCTCTCTACTAAATGGAACAGATCGTAGTCTGTCTACAATTTATATTTATGACAAAACGTCGACATGCTTTGTTTAGCTCGAGGCTAACAATTAAAATCAAACTCAAAATAAATACAAAAACAATGATGATAAATTAAATTTTATGTATTACTGCAGTTCTACTGATAGAACGTACCGAAGAATTCGAAAACAAATGTCAATATAATGTGATAATTGATGAAATATTAACATTTCCGATTATCTCAATTTTATATAAATATACATCTATCTCTGGCACATACTTATCTTTTGGATATATGTAGATAAATATCAAAGATGTTATTTTCTATTTCAATGTATTGTTTGATGATGCTTTCGATAGAGGAGAAGAAGGTAATATGGCACCCATTTTCATTTTATTAAATAAATTTGTTTATAATTAACATTTTCTATTGAAACTTGAACGATTACATTTGTCAAAGTGTTGTTTG
>QKQZ01000242.1:0-11007 GCA_003595255.1 Solenopsis fugax | reverse complement strand
AGTAATTCATATGCAACTAAACGTATTTAGTTCAGTTAACAGTTTTTTTTTCTCAGTGTACATCGATATTATTTCTAATGTTGTGCGGCGATATTTATAACATTTTTATTAACAAGAACAGAGAAGAGTCGTTTTCCAAGAGTTTCCGAGCTTCGATTGAAAAGAATGGCTAATTTTTCGCTTTGGTCCAGAGCGTATCAAGTCCCGAGCAATCTACTTTCTAAAATGTAGTCGCCTCCAGCAGCGTACTCCGCATATACTACGGTTATTTCCCTTTTCCCTCCTTTTCTCCTGCGAGATATCGCTCGCGAATTTCGTTTCGCAGTCGACTCAGGTGGTCTCGGTCGGACAAGTATTTTAAAACCGCGGCGCGACCCCGACGATCGAGTACCATGCCCAGTTCGCCGGTGGCTCGTTTGAATTTTAGAACGATAGTGGAAACTCGTGTACCTCGCACGACTCGTGAATTTAACTTTCCGGCGAGTGAGCGGGTGGACCGAGTAGGTGGTGCCGGGCGCGAATTAATTCACGACCCCACCTGACAAACCGTTTTCCGCTGGGTTATACCGCTGTATCGCCGACGTACCTTTCCATATCCCTGTCGCCGGTGTCTTTCGACGTACATATGTCGGGGAAATATCTGTCTCATTACACCACGCAAGAGATATTTAGACATCGAGCGTTACGTCCGAGCCGCTCCAATTATGCCACTCGTTTCAATTCGCGATTCAATTAAACGTACCCGCGAGTGATAGCGATATAACATACCCTTCAGTCAGATATACAGCGGCCGATCGCGTCTCGAAAATAATACGGGTAGTAGTCTCGCCACTAGGTTGAAACTTTAGGTTTCTATTGCGATCGGTTTTCCGCGTGGGAGACGAGGGGAATACACTCGGTATGACACGCAGCGAACAGATCGTACCGGGAGAGACTCACCGAGGAGAAAGGGAGGAGGAAGAGGAGGACGGTGGAAAAAACGACACGAGACCCTAGACGAAGGAAGACGAGCTCGACGGTGACAAGGAACATGAACGATGGGCCCGACGGTGGTGCCGGTGAATTTGAAAATAAAATTTGACGTTTTTATTGAAATCCGAGGACGAAGCACCCGCGTAGCGCCGCGTCTCATCGCGTCGTGTCGCCGGCGCATATATACGTGTAATCCCTCACGTCGGTGAGAGAGAGAGAGAGA
This sequence comes from Solenopsis fugax, assembly GCA_003595255.1. Lineage (NCBI taxonomy): Eukaryota > Metazoa > Arthropoda > Insecta > Hymenoptera > Formicidae > Solenopsis > Solenopsis fugax. The sequence goes on along the minus strand of QKQZ01000242.1, from coordinate 9,812 downwards.
GAGAGAGCCTCGGGGGGTTTAATAGCGCAGTTACGAATGATGGATCTTAACTCGAACGTCCGCTGGATGTAATCCATTAGCCTGCAATTCACTCACTCGCGAAGATAATAGCGCGGTACATAGAGAATTTCTTCTCGCGTCGATGCGACAAGATGATCGGCTCGCGCAGGCGAGGAATGAGAAAACTGTGAGAAAGAGTGGTCGACAGAGAAATCAGGGACTCGGCACCAGTTGGATGAATCCTATCGCGATGCATATTAAGTCCGGCGAATTGTCGCGGTATTATAAAGTCGCGACAACTTCGCTCATTACGAGAGCGACGAATAAACGGAAAAACTTCTCTCTTCCGAACGTCCCTCTCTAACAGCATCGCGATTCCAACTTCTTGACCCAGTCCGCCGACGCGGCGCGCGGCGGGCGTTTTCGTGATCCCGCTCCCTCCACTGCGGCCCGATTTCTCGTTGGCATTACGGCGGAATCACCGTCTCGCGTCGGTTCACGTTGTTATTTCAAGTTGCGTTCAAAATGGGAAAACTCGCGCCCGATTCAATCGTTTACGCTCGCGCCTTTCTCAATAAACTTGAGAGGGGGAGAGGGAGAGAGGGGACGCGAATCGTGGCACGAAATCGCAGCCCCTGTGTTTAGCACGTCGGTTCAGGCGCTCGTGTTACATAGGTGGTAATTGCTTGAGAATCGATTTAGCCGCTTGCACTCCAGCGACGTCGCCTTAACCGATACCGTACGCCGCGAACGATGATATTCCTGTCGATAACAATTTACCCCCGATACGACAGCCTGTGAAACACGCGTCTTTCCCCGCGCCCGCCGCGAGCTCAAACAAAGGCGATATAATAATGCGAAACAATATGACGAAATAACGTTAACGTGCTCGATTCGAAGCGGAAAGAAGCGGCGAATCATACAGATAAAAGTGAAGCGGATTCTCTTATCGGCGAATCGAGTCAATGGCACTCGTTTGAAAAATCTTTTTGTGTTCAGTTTTATGGATACTACACACCTCTAAGATTCCCTCGATCTGTATTTTACATCACCTCATATATATATGCAGGATGTCCCAGAATCCGTAGAGGTGTTTCTTATAAGCGAATTCTTTGGAATATTCTGAGTCGAAAATCCTAATACGAAAATGTCGAGGCTATAATACTTTTCAAATTATAAATTATTAAAGTTATCCAATTGTAGAGCCTAGAATCGCGCACTTAGGGATGGCACTTAGCACCGTAGTGAACTATCAAATGAAGTATGTCGACGTACTTCATTTGATAGTTTTGACAGTTCGATTTATGTATGGCTTGACATTTCGTAACATTAGTTTGACATTAATCTTTATGAATAATTTAAATTAAATTATCACTGATGAACAAGACAAAGTTTAAAAGTGACTCCTTATCATTATATGAAAAATTAAGTTCATATGTATAGAAAGTTAGCCAATATAGAAGGGCATCCTCACTACTGTGCGATGTATCATGCCTGAGCGCGCAGAATTCTAGGCGCTATAATTGGTCAATTTTAATCATTTATAATTTGAAAAGTATTAGGACCTTGAATAAGTTCTCGCTGTTTTCCAACAGATAACGTTATCAGAACTGCGTGCGTGTAGTTTAAGATGGTAACGCATCTATAAGGAAGTACTATAAGCAAGCTTGAAATTCAGTGTATGTCATTGCGCCGAAGTGTAAACAACTTTTTTTTCATAATGTTAAACATGTCGAGTTTCGTGCCAAAAAAAGAGTATTTGCGGGGAATTTTGCTGCACTTTATTCAAAAAAAATCTGCAGCTGAAGCACACAGAATTCTTGTTGAGACTTACGGCGACCATGCTCTGTCGGAAACAACATGCAGAGATTGGTTTAGACGCTTCAAAAATAACGATTTTGATGTTGAAGATAAAGAACGCTCTGGCGCACCGAAAAAGTTTGAAGACGAAGAATTGGAGGCATTACTTCATGAAGACTCATGTCAGACGCTACACAGAAAAAAATGACTATTAAATCAACAATTCATTGTTTCATATATAAGCAAGAATATAAAATCTTCTTAAAAGAATTTGATAATCTTGGTCAGACATAATTTGCTTACATGAAGAAACAAAATTTCTTTATGTTAGCAAATTATGTCTCTTTGAGATTATAAACACTTCCAAGGAGATTTTATATTCTTGATTATATATGAAACAATGAATTGTTGATTTGATACTAATTTTTTTTTCTGTGTAGCTGAACTTGCAGAATCATTAGGAGTTGATTTTTACGACTTTTTTTAAATAAAGCATTAATTTTCACGAAAAAACAGAGAGAACTTATTCAAAGTCCCTATATTATAGCCTCGACATTTTCGTATTAGGATTTTCGATTCAGAATATTCCAAAGAATTCGCTTATAAGAGACACCTCTACAGATTCTGGGACACCCTGCATATATATATACATATATATATATATATAATTTTCACTTTCCATCGTTCGTGTCGCGGTCGATAACTTTATTTCAGCTTGTGTAACGTCAGCTCGCTGTTCACGTCGCGTTTAAGTGCCGAAAATGTTGCGGGAGAGAATTTTCGCGTACGCATGTCGCTTGGAAGAAATGAAATGAAACACGCTCGACGAGCCGTGGCACTATTGTTATGCAGTTAAACGACAAGGTAATCCGCGCGACGGGGAACACAAGGAAAGAGATGGAATCTGCTTATTTCTATGCGGTTAATGCACCGTGTAACGTAATACAGTTAAAACGAGATACACGATTAAATCCTGCTTCGCAAAAATCCCGAAGTGATTCAATTAATCATCCGTCCCGCTGGAATTTCCGCGTTCAACGTGACCGTCGCGTCGCCGCGACGCAAAAATTTACGGAAAACGAGCTGGAACATGACAAACGATCCGTTAACTTCTCGTCCTCGTTTTCTTCACTTGATCGTAGCCTTCGTTGTAGCTGTAAGTGATATATATATTTTTGGGAAGAAGTGAGGGGTCGGGGGGATGGCGCAGATCGTTTCTGCGCGCGGAAGATAAATAATCTCTCGGAAATGTGTGGCGATATTCGTTTTCAAGTGCCGAGGGCGGCGCGCGGCGGAATAATAAGCGAATATTTTCGTGACACGTAATTTCGTCTGCGAATGCCATCTCGATGTACGGTCTGCCCCCATAGGGAGTTAGCCGGAATCTCGATAACCGCGCGACCAATCTGCTCGTATCCGTGGGTCAGTGGGTCAACTCCCGTACAACAATTTCGTACATTCCTGTGGCAATATCTTTAGCAAAAATCCTCGATCGGGGAATATTCCGATTATCGGCGGTGAAATATTGCTCCTGTGTTTAAAAGGGTCGCGTCGTAATAACACGACCCTTTATTTGCAATGTCTTTAAAATGCATCCTCCATGCTTTATGCTTCATTGAGTTTACCATGTTTCATCGCATATCCTACTCTGTAATAAAATAATAATTTTAATTACATCACAGACTGGCACACACACACAGACACATACACACACATATGCACGTATACTTCATAATCGACCATCCGCGTGGACTCATTCCATTTACATTGCAAACCCTTCTTTGATAAAAAATCACGAATATTCTCTTTGCCGATCCGTGCATTCGCGTCTGTGTGTTTGCTGGTTTCCACGCGCCATGAATTCATGCAGAAAAAAAAATGTAATAAAAATCGCGACTTGATTGCACGTGGCCGTTTGGGACACGCGTAGTACCAGCTGCTAGCCCGTTATCGCCATTTTCACGATTTTAGGAGAATGCGGCTGATTGTAGTTTCGTTGAATTACCGAGTCTTCTTTGATATCGGAACGGACGGAATCATTAACTCCTCATATTTTTTTATAATTTTTATAAAATCGCAGATGAATACACTTGCCCGCCAACGCGAGGGAAAAACTCGCTGTGTACGAAAAGCATTCTCGAATCCGATTGATGCCCGAGGCAAAATGTAACCTCCGTATGGCAAAAAAAAAAGCTGCCGTAAGCCGACTTTGAAAATTTTGTGTGAGATTTCGGTAGGGAAAAAGGAAAAAAAAGGTTACGTTGCTGGGAAAAAATGTTTTTAGCCGCACGCGCGCCACCGTGATGCCCGGCTAAATCTTTCTTTTCGGCGCTTCATTCGCGCTCACGCGAAGCCGCCCCTACTCCGAATCGGTGGCGTGAGCTTAAAATTAGCTCAATTAAAACCGCGGTGAGCACACGCCTCCGCCACTTTGGTTCTTCCACCCTCGCGCCAGACACACGCGCCAGTACACAGAACCGCCCGTTTTCCAGCCGGTCCTGAAATTATCGGCGCGGTCTGAGCGTGGCCCATTGATTACCATTAGTAATTGCCGTTATAGTCTCCACATCCAGTCGTGTTGAATCTCTTCTTCCGCCGGCCTCGCACACGGGGCCTCGGCCACCCGATTCTCAATACCCCCGCAGCGTGGAATTTGAAAACTGTACTCTCTTCTTCATCGTAACGAGGCGCGTTCAACGTAGAACTTCTCAATTGTCGTGACTAACGCGATAGCTGGATGCGCGCGAGCGGATCGAAACTTTGATCGCGTGAAACACCAATTAGGCGAATCCTGCCCTAATTTATCTCACACGGTAAATATCTACGGCGAGGGGGAGAAAGAATCGCGAGGTAGAAATGCGGCGTGGTATTTTGCTAGAGAAATAAATGTAGTGAAATAAATTTATTTGTCGACCGTACGCGTTTTACATTACTTGTGTAACTACTGAGTATATATACGAGGCATTTGCATAAGAGGCAGATGCATGTACGTAACGTCGCGGGCAAATTAAACTCCATATTTGCAGAGGCGGACTGTTACACGTGTACGACATTGCACGCGAAACTAGACTTCCTATTTACAGAAATGGACGGCTACTTCGATCTCTAAAGCCGGGTTGTATCTGTAACTACCGGCGTACTCTACGATTACGTTTTCGCCTGCGAGCGATGCTTCTCTGAGATACAGACGCGCGCGTGTGTAACTCCCGATTAGTATCGCGCACAGTATCGATTTTACGTTACACTCAAGAGAGTAATCTATGCACAGCGCCACACACAAAAATGTGTCTCTACTTTTCTAAAATTTCTATTGAAAGCGAAAATATCGCGGCACCGAAGCGTCCCATTATTTATTAACTTAACCATATTTCATTTGATCACGTCTATTAAGCTGACATAGCATAATCGAATGAAAAAACGAATAGAAATTTGATGCTTTTTTGTTGCTAATTTGTTGCTGTATTGCCAATTTAGATGCTCAAGCCGATTCGATAAAAACAGTGACTGTACTAACTTAAGCCAAAAAAATTTTTTTTAATGAAAAAATATTACATATTTTTTTAGTGTTGTCACTAATTAGTTGCTCAATTTTCAACATTGTTGCATCACCCTCGACTCTTGAAAAACTACCCTTAGTTATCATAAGTCAGCACAAAATCCCAAAATATACAAATTTATGAGATATTTCGACAGATTACGCTTCCCCAAATTTGTTGCTCGCGATGATTCCGATTTTGTTGCTCCACCCTCGACTCTTTAAAAACCACCCTTATAGTAGCTCTATGTCAGCTCAACACCACAAAAAGTGGAAAATCGTGAGATATCTCGACTGATTACCCTTCCCCGAATTTGTTGCTCGCGATTTACAATGATTTCTTTTTTGTTGCTTCATCTTCAACTTTTTAAAAACCATCCCTAGTCGCTCTATATCAGCACAACACCCCAAAAGTGCAAAATCGCAAGATATCTCGACTAATTCATTTAGTTGTCCGTCAGCCTTATATGTAACTGAATTTAATTTCTATATTTTTTGCGAATAATTATTGCACCGGCCATATTTAACTGAAATTAATTTTTATTGCATTTCTCCAATTCAGGAAAGGGTAATCAGTCGAGATATCTTACAATTTTACACTTTTGGGATGGTGTGCTGACATTGAGCGACTAGGGGTGGTTTTTGAAGAGTCGAGGATGGAGCAACAAAATCGGTATTATTGTAAATCGCGAGCAACTAATTCTGGGAAGAATAATCAGTCGAGATATCTTACAATTTTACACTTTTGTGGTGTTGTGCTATTATAGTGAGATTGGGAGTGGTTTTTAAAGAGTCGAGAGACTCATTTTGGACCAACAAAATCGGAATCATCGTAAATTGCGAGCGACAAATTTGGAGAAGCGTAATCTGTCGAAATATCTCATAAATTTGCATATTTTTTCTTCTGACTTATAATAACTAAGGGTAGTTTTTCAATAGTCGAGGGTGATGCAACAATGTTGGGAATTGAGCAATTAATTAGCGTCAAATTAGCACTAAAAGAATATGTAATATTTTTCATTTTTTCATTTTTTTTTAAATGTGCTAACTTAAACTCAAGTTAGTACAGCCACTGTTTTTTATCGAATCGGAGCAATTAAATCGGCAATAGAGCAACAAATTAGCAACAAAAAAGCATCAAATTTCTATTCGTGTTTCATTCGTTTGTGCTGCATTGGCTGTGTCAGCTTAATAGACGTCGTTTGACCGACTCTCGTATAAATGCGACACGTTTAATGTAGCACAATCTGGCATTACATCTAGCATGTGACTGTTAATACTTCATCTTCCTGAGCGGGATCAGTGAAAGATTAAGTTGGAATGTATATTATGAACGAAAATACTTGTGACGTGCACACACGTAAAAGATACATACTTTTGCTCGACGGTAGCAAGTTCTACGTCTCCGAGACACTTTCAAGCGATTAATGAACATAATGCCTGATTATGTGATCAAATGAGACGTGCGCTCTGCACGATAAACGAGATGAAATTTAGCTTCCTTTCAGAACTCCATCATGCAGGCTTTTATGTACCTTCACCTTTCGCTGCATCAATTCCATCGTGGCGCGATACTCTGATAAAGAATGACTTCATTCCCTCGCAATATGTCGTGACCGTTAATTGCTTAATTTCAGATTTTTCGTCGACTTCGTTGCACTGATCAAACCTCGATTGATTAAACCCGATAATGAAATCTATAACAAATAAATTCCGTGTATTTCGTGCTTCTCTCGCGTCCGCATGAAAATCGATACAGATTGATGAATAATTCCGCCGAATATCTCTACCTTCCTGAATTCGCGTCAATCCCTCGTGAAATAAAAATACATTGAAATTTGTCAATATTAATGTCTTACTCTATACCTAAAAAACGATATATTTGATGACTTAAGCAAACAAGAGTGAAGAACAATTTTTTTATATTGTGAATCATAAAATAAATAATCTGTATCGCCAAAAAATATATCGCTAATTTTTTCCAATTTTTATTAAAACGAAATAAAGGAAAATTGGTTTATTTTTTAAATAAAAATATCTCAATTTAGAAAGGATTTTAACAAGGATTTATATTTAAAAAAAAAATTTACACAGATGAGCCTAAGACGTCAAATATTTATTTCACTTATCTTTATTCTCTGTCGAATAACAAGACGAACGATCCCTGATTGATTTCCGATTTATTTATCGCGGATATGGCCTCTATTTTGACGTCAGCGTGGTCCCAAGTTCGATAAATAATCTTCTCTGCCAAGTTATAGAGGGATTGCCGAGTGATCGGGATGGATCCTGGATTAAAGAGCAGAGAAAAAATATACCAGGTGTGCCGTCCATGGTCGCGCAAAAGTCCAGCGAAATATCGCCCCCAGAGTCTCGTAGAAATTGAGCTCTCCGGGGTGTCGTCACCCGTCGCGGATCGTCACAGATCGGATGATGCACGACATGCTATGATCCCCATTTAATTTACCCGGATACGCAGCTTTTCGAAGTAAATTGTAATAAATTATCGGCGATGCCAGTAAACGTTACGCGAACATTACGATGCTCACCGCATCGTCATCCAAATGTGATGTTTAATTGTTATTACGCGTCACTCGCATTACGCGCAATTTGGAAAAAGGACATTGATCCTTCCTTTAACCGCAGTCGATTAAACCTAGAACGTTAATCTAGCAGCACTAATTAACATTAATAATTTTTAGTTATATTAGTATTAATATTAATATCAATCAGAATTCTCTAACAATATTATGCGCCGGTACTTTTATAGCAATTTAATTTTAATTATATTTTTGGATTCTACGAAAACTATTTGATGAAGCGTTGGGAAATTTGAAATTATTCATGTGGTATAATTACGAAACGTTGGATTCAAGTTGCGTTTTAAGCAATTCAGTACGAATCCTGATATTGCATGTAGAATAATTTACTGTAATTCACATAATTTGTCGCCACCTTTTGTATTATCAAACGCAGTTTATATAAAGTTTGAGTAAGAATATATAGCCGATGAAATATTTAAAATTACGATTTTTTAAATAACAAGCGCGATTTCAAAGGACAGGACGCACTTGAGGAAAATGAATTGGAAACGAATAGCAACATCGAGGAAAGCAATTCGCACGCTTTTGCGCATCGACTTTGATGCGGATTTAATTAATCTACGCCCGAAGCTTAGTCCGTGCGCGCGCAGCGTCAAACGAGCTTAACACAAGGGCTTTCTGCAAGGCGTTTTCTATGCGAAAATCCTACAGTGATATCTCCTCGACGTTCCCTTTCCATTCCGAGCGAGCCTCTCCTCAGGCTGTCTGAAAAGGGGAAAAAAAACCCATAGAAAAGAAATGAGAAGATCAAAAAGAGGAGTAGAGCGACCAGGAAACCAGAGCGAAATGCCACGGCGTCAAAAATAAAAGGACGAGACGCGAGAGCGTGCACCAAAATAGAGAAGATAAAAAAAAGGAAGAGAAAAAGAGAGATGCGGCGGGCATCGATTGATTGGCACGCTGACGTGCGTGGCCACGATGGATGACGCTTTATTTTCCACAGGTACACCCCGATTATGGATTGAAAAGCGGCCATAAATCCTCGTGAATACTTTACAGGTACGTTCCGGCAGGTGGAACGGCGGGGAGGGGCGGGGAGAAAATTTCATCGCGGGACGTTGCGCCATCACGGGAGAAAGAGAGAGAGAGGAGGAGGAGAGATTGCTGGAGAGAGCGGAAGAGCGGGAGAGCGGCAAGAGGGGGATAGAGGCCGGATGAAGAAGACGAGAGGGAAAAGAGGAGGAAAGGCTCGCTCTCGGGCCGGCCGCCGAGGTGTTGGCGGGAGAATGTTACGGTGGATGCCCCAAAATTGAATTTGCCGGAACCCAGGAACGTTTGATTAAGTGCCTCTCCGTCGGGGAACCGTGCGTTATCATACACCCGATAACGCTGCCGTTCTCGATTTTTTATCGTTCTCCGCTCCGATGATCCGCCTGGCGGATCCGCGCGCTCTGCTCCTCGTCGCTTACTTAGGGAAACGGGATTCGCTTAAACGCCGCCACCCGCGCGCTTTCGGGTTCGCGTTTTTTCTTTAACGCGGGATTTTCCTTAATGCGGTACGAAGATCCTCGGGGCTGTTTCGGGGATTTTTGTCGGACTGCACGTACAGCCGGTGCAAACACCTCAATGACCCCCGCTAAGCTTCGCGATAAGCTGCGAGCAACGCGAGGAGACACAGAGACATTTCCTTATGGATGAATAGACAGGGCAATATGAGCGCACTGAGAGAAATCGTTTGGTAGTATAGTGATCAAATGAATTTTATAGTTACTGGCATCAAAAACTTTGTTACATTTAACAAAAAAAACCAAAAACTTTTTGTAATTTGTTGTATGAAAATAATTATTTGGTTAAGGCGATGCTGGACCGGAATCTCTATACGCGATTAATTTTAAATAGTCCGTTCTCTTAATTGGCTTTATAGATCTCAAAAT
>QKQZ01000235.1:0-43264 GCA_003595255.1 Solenopsis fugax | reverse complement strand
ATATACACACATATATATATATATATATAAAATTACATCTTGTGCTCTCCGTATATCTTCAGGTTGTGCTATTATTTGTGCATCTTCAACAGTTTCACAAACTAAAGTATTCTTAGTAACAAATAAAACCGCTTTATTTATTTCAGGTGAAATATTCAATACATCATATAATAATTTAACATTCTTCGGCTCTTGTATAGTACTGTAAAATAATAATATTGTTTTATTATAAAAAAAATATTTTTTCCTCTAATTACTTACCGTAACTGTTCTTTTAAATGTACAGTTTTTATTGAATTAAGTGGTAAAAATGTTTCTATGTCTAATTTTATCTTTTTTAAATATTGAATACATTGAATTGCTGTACGTTCAGTATCAACGATGATAGCTTCCATATTTTTACCGAACACTTTGGTTATTGCAACATTATAACGTGGATGAATAGGCTTACACAAATCAGATAAACGACCATACTAAAAAACAAAATTATATAAATTATAGTCTATATCTAATTGTATCATCATTATCTAAATTCTAATAATAGTTAGCTAAAATTAACATACTACACCAGAATAAAACTGTTTCAACTTTTTGATTATTTCTTTTTTGTCACGTTGTCTGTTATAAATATCATTCTCAGAACGAGCTGCTGAAAGTTGCTCTCTTATCTCTGTAATATCGTTCTCTAGACTCAATGATTTATTCCTTGTTTCATGAATTTTCTGATTTAATTCATGTACTTTTACTTTCTTTTCTGTAGATGATGCTTTAAATTCAGTATTTAAATCTTGCAGTCTTTTGAGTCGCGTTTCGAGATTCTCCTTCCATAATCTTATCTGCTTTACTTTATCCTCCAATTCTTGCTTACGCCTATTTTCGTTATCAAGTTTATCGCGATCCTCTTGTTCATTGTACAGTGAGTTATTTATTTGCTCTACAAAGTCCTTCGCTTGACATTCAACTTTAATTGTCAATTTCATGTAACGTTTAACCTTATGTGTAAATCATTATATTAGGTAAACATTACAAATTGAAAAAATAAAAATATTTTTGTAATTTTTAAAATGATTATAGATTTATAGATATCATATGCTATAAATATCACAATGTTACAGTATACCTGATAGTCGCTGAGTTCTATAATGCTTGTCTGTGATGCTTCTCTAAACTCCGTTAATTTGTTGTCTATTTGTTTTAACTCATCTTTTAATTCTTGAACGACTTTCTGCTTAGTTTCACGCGCTTTACTCGCACTGTGTAGAGATTCACGCGCGTTATTGTGTTTTTTCTGCCAATAGGAGATGTCCTCCTCAAAAACAGCAAGTTCTGTCTTATACTTTTGAATAATATTCTCCAGTTTTATAATATTTTCCTCAATAGGTTCGAGATTACTGGATAAAGACTTAAATTTTGATTGAATATCTTTCAATAAAAGTACCGCAGAATTTTTATCGCGTTGACACTCGTGTATATCCGATCTGATTTTTCTTTTTACATCTTGTAAAAATTCAGTTTTCATCTTAATGAGAAGCAATCGAATTGACTGACATTTTAATTTTTTCTTATTCTGCAATGTTCGATAATTATTTTATCACACCATATAAAGATATACAAATAAATATTTCTAAAAATTTTTAAAAATACATACATATTCTTCTTGCATTTGTAAATATTTTTCTGTTTCTACTTTTTCTGCAGTGGCGTATTTTTTTTGAACTTTAACCTGTTTCAGTATTTGATGTTCAAAATGTATCTCTTCTTCCGCTTTCAGGAGTTTTGATTTTAATCTATCGTAAATCAAAATCTCATAAATTTATAAAATCTTGCAAAGCAAAAATTATATCAGAACAAAAGTGTACCTGTCATAATGTGCTTTGTACGCAATTGAATTACTAGTTTGTTCAAGCATAATGGTTAGATCTTTCGGTATTTTCATTGCAAAATATTCGATGCAGCCCTGGGGTATCAAAAAATTCCCTGCATTTACGTCTAAACCCGTTTGTCGCAGTTCAGTCCTATAAAATGTGTCCGTAACAACCTGTATGATAAGAGATGGACTGGTGTAATAATGGACGATCAACTATAGTGTAATAAAATAAGAAAGATAATTTAATTCTGTCTCCGGGCAATCTATTTATAACACAAATAGAGTCCATCAGACTCTACTATTCTAATAATTTTATATACATATAATATTTAAATTAATACATTTAAAAAATTATTAACAAATAAAATAATACAATTAATGCACATTTTATTTAATTTTAAAAGCTGCTTCTAGATTCAGGGAATCTTGCTTGCCCGGAAAAAGAGTTAACAAGATTATAAATAGTGTTGCATAAAAATCCACCTCGTTATCTATTTCGTACTGATTGGTTTCACCACGTATCGTCCTTGTGAAACTTTTTTCAGTGATATCATCTAACGTGAAGACTAGTTTTACATAGGTAGGTCTGTAACATGTGCATACACATTAACAACTAAAACATCTAACAGCATGACATAAAATTAATTACGAAATAAAGAAGGCTTTATTTAATACTTTTTAATCACTGATGATGGTCCATAAACAAGTTGATTAAGGCGTTTAACACGCAAAGCGCCTAACTTCTCCCCTAAAGCAAAACTTATGGCGTCCATAATATTTGATTTTCCTAAAATACACAAGCCATACATATTTTTATTGGAATATAAAAGTAATAGTAAAAAGAACAAAAAAAGAGAATTTTTAAAACAATAAAAAAACTGAAAATTTAAATTTACTTTATCTTAATAAAGAATCTCTTAATAAAAAAATTATTTAAAAAATATTTTATTGTCATACACATATATGTACTATTTAATNAAAAATTATTTAAAAAATATTTTATTGTCATACACATATATGTACTATTTAATATATACAAATTGTATGGATATATTAATTTTGTGTGTGTGTGTGTGTGTGTGTGTGTGTGTGTGTGTGCGCGCGCGCGCGCGTGTAATTACAATAAAATATTAATTATATGTAGATTAATTATATAATTAATTATATAGATTTATTGTTTAAAAGTGAAAAAATAAAAAATTTAAATATGTAGGAAAATAATTTTATTCTAAATCGAATAAAATTAAAGATTATAGCAAACATGAGAATCTCACCAGATCCATTTGGACCGATTATTGCTGTAAACGGGCGAACAATGGGACCGATTACTGTCTTGTCTTTGAACGACTTAAAGTTGAAAATAACAATAGTATTCAGGGAGATCGGCATTGTTAAAATGAAACATTTACCACTGGAATATGAATAGACCGTTGCACCGACGAGGTACTATTACATCGGTGACCGTTGCGAATGACTGTTGGAAATCCGGAGGTGCCGGATTCGAAATAGCAGTGTTACCAATCCAAATCTCAACGTGTTGAAGCAGATTGCTATAACCTGCATAGTGCCGCGACGCTGTCGAAATAGTCGAAAAGGAGATGGAGGGGATGCGCACATTAAAGGTGCGTTAATCACTCCAAGCCGGTATTCATATTTCTTTTCTTATATTTAAGAATTCCTTATATTTAAGAAGTCTATTCTTATATTTAAGATCGTTTTAAGTACGATGTTATCAACCAATCAAAGAACCGTATTAGCATCTTAAGACATTACTTAAGATGGTCTTGAAATAAGTATTGACTATGAATACCTCAGTCTCAGAGTACTGAAAATCTATATTATATGAACTAATAAATGTTCAGTACTCGTAGTGAATTTTGGAATATAGCCTAAAGATAGGCAGCCTATCACAGATTCGATAACACTCAGGAGAAAATTTAAAAAGTGATTTTAGGACTGCGGTCAATTAGACGCTACAAATGCTTCGAAGAATTTAATCTGATTTTAAGCAATTATAACAAAATATTTTACGAATTAATCGATCAAAGGATGCTTAAAAGTATTTATAACATTAACTTGACCACACCCTCATCAGGGATTCCCAAAGTATGAGTCCCGGCCCATCATTAAGTCCACGAACCAATTTTTAATAAGTCGCGAATAATTTTTCAGCTATGGTAGAAATCGAAATAAAATTTCAAAACAAATTACAATTATTAAACTCCTTTTACATGAAAATGATATTCGATACAAGATCAAGAATATTAGTAATAAAAATTGAAAATAAGCACATTCTTTAAACCTTCATATTTTGTGAGAAATAAATTTATGAAATATATTCAATAAAAAGAAAAAATATTAAATAGTAGGAGAGGAGTAAAATAATATAAATTATCAATTTACTCCCTCCTCACGCTTTTTTTATAATCCCAAAAACTAGATGGATCATGGATGTTTCACAAGTTTTTATTCAAGTCAAATTTTAGAAGCTATTTACAATTACAATTTATATTTCACATTCACAATTATTTTGTCACTCTTATTCTGACTTAACACATAGATATATATATGATTTAATTACCAAAAGTGTAATAGCAAGATCTTGAATCAATGATTTCAAAATAATAATGAAAAATGTGAATAAATCTAGAAGCAATAATATGTTAATATTTTGTAGTATTTATATGTTCTTCAGACACAAATTAAGAATTGTCTATAATGATTATATGTAAAAAGAAAAATCAATCTCTTTTAAATAATAAACATCTACGAAACGTGCGTAGGACACGTAGTTAAGTCGAGCGTTAGCACTTTGCTCTCCAAACACTCGCCTACCTGTAATATTCACATATAACAGATATAGTCGATTCAAATATTGACAAAAACCTGTAAAATGATTCACGATTTACTTACGTCCGGGCAAATACCGATGAGCGCATCCGCATGTGAATAAAATTCCTCTTTCAATGATATAACAATTGTCTGCAGCGAGCTCGTTTTGTCGCGAATGTAGCTAGCCACCTTTCCAATGTTAGTATTATCGAGGGCCGCGTCGATCTCATCCAGAACAAAAAACGGTGCAGGCTGGAAACTAAATATAAACGAACACAATGAAAGTTAATTAATCTTCGTTTTCAAATGATCAATTTGAATTTATATTCAAAATATTACCTGTGAATGGCGAATAATAGAGCTAACGCAGCGACGGTTTTTTCTCCACCAGACAAATTAGACATTGGTTGAAACCGTTTGCCAGGAGCTACGCAGTTATAATTAATACCGTCCAAATAGGGTTCTTCGGGATTTTCTGGTCCAAGAAATGCCTGAGCGGATTGATTCTTCGCTAGACTCTGAAACAGTCATAATAAAAAAATATATGTAATAAAATATATTGACGTAAATTATAAGCTTATTTGTAAACAAGTCATTGTATATTTTTATATAAATTCATTAATTTACAAACCTTATAAATAGGATCAATCTCATTTGCCACATGTTCGAAACATGTCATGAATCTGTCGTGTCGTTCTTTCTTCACTTTCTCGAATTGTGTCTTTGCTTTCTTTGCTTTTTTACGAGATTGCTCGAACTCTTCATTGGTCTCTTGTAGTTTCTCTTTCGCCAAATATAATTTTTGAATTGCCTAAGAAAAAAAATATGTTTTCATAACTTTTTACATTTAACATATCGTTTTTCCAATTTAAACAATTCATTGCAAACCTTCATGTTTGGAGCTTGTATGCGCTGTATTGTATTCTGCAAATCGTTGATTATTTTCGTTAACTTATCGGTGGTCTTTTTGATATCCTCTTCTTCCACATCCTTCAGATTTTCGGGCAAAAGTGCATAGTCTATAGTGATCCTTCTTTCGCGTTCGTACTGTTGTTGCGTACTGACTGACGAATCATTATTAATTTCACTTCCGTTCGCCGTACTTGTCTCACCTGCTATGTCTTCCATATTTCCGTGTAACATCGGTATTGCAATATCTTCCATCTAAATATTATTAAGTACACTTGGTATAAGTAAAAAATAATACACAATATAATCGAATAATACAATTTTATATCGACGACTCAATAAACCTTGCACTGCATCAAAATAGCATGTCGTTCAGCCTTCTTCTGTTCAATCTTGGTTTCAATTGCATTAAGTTGCTTCTGAGCTGCCTGAATGTCCTTTGCGATGGCTCCCACTTCACGTCTAGCTTTACCGATTTCGTCTTCTTTATGATCGACTTCCATTTTTTTAGCATTGCGAGACGATTTTAATTGTTCCATTTGCGTTTCGTCATGCTCGATCTCCGCTTTATGATTAAGTTCGGTTTGTTTTGCGGATTCAAGTTTATCCTCTGCATCTTGCACTCCTCGTTCCCAACGCAAAACGTTGCCTTGATAAATAATATAAAAGCTAATATTAATGTAAAATACAAAAAAACACTTCTTAATTCTTAATATTAACTAATACACTTACACAATATATAATATTAATTAATAGACTTAATAATAATACACATTAAGTTAATATAGTAAAATAAAAACACTTCTTCATAGTGTAAGATTTGATAGAGTTTTACATATTTTCACAACATACTTTCTGTATCGCGTTGCTTCTCAAAATCCAATTGATTATAAATACGATTGCATTGATTGTCAAACTCCATTCTTTTCTTTGCTCTTTCTTGTTGTGATCTGCAATAATCGTTTTTGTTTAGCATGTGAATTTAAAGTAGCATTTGTCTATAATATAATGTTTCCATACCTTAATTCTCTTTCTTCATATTGACGGATGTTGGAAACTCCTATCTGTTCACAAAAACTAGCAAACACATCATCCTCAACATTGTTCATCTTTTCTTTAATGTCTTGTATTTCTTGATCCCTTTCAGCCATGGACTTCTCGATAGCAGCTATTGCAGGCTATGTAAAAAATATTAAAAAATTTCGTTCAATATAAATAAATAAGCTTGCATGTATAAAATGTATCAAAACTTACACCAAACATGTTTAACTCTTTTTGCAAAGCATCCAACTCCATTTCAAGATCCGTGATTTGTTTTTGCTAAAAATGTTATTCATGTATTTTTTAAATAATTATATCTCGCATAAACAACGCAATATAAATAATACTCACTGTTGCAGACAAGTCGCTTTTATTGTATTTTAAGCGAGTTTCCAAACCACGTATTTGAGATTCAACAGTGTTCAATTCAGATTCCTTGCGTGATTTCTTCAAAGATTCTCTCAGTTCTTCTGTTAATTTTTCCTATAAATAAAAATAAAATATATTTTAATCTCTACAACATATAAAAATAAAAGCTATTACCTTTTGCGCCTTTAATTGAGACATCTGTTTTTCATCCCATCTCTTCGCTTTCTTTGCAAGATCCAAACTGCCACCAGATATTATACCAGCTTTCTGATAAAATGTACCATCTAATGCAACGCACTGTAAATATTTTGAATTTAAATATCTTAATATCATTACGACTTTCTTTAAGCAAAGCTAATACATGCATGTTATTAATAGCACAGAGTTGTTTGTTTATACTATATAGTAACTAAATTGTGTGAATCCTACATATATAATTATAAAAAAGTAAAAATTATAAAATAAATTATAAAAAAAGGGACACACAAAAATATGCACGAAGAAGTTATCACGTTTCTGAAACTAATGATCGAGGAATATATTTACATCGTATCTAGTTTTCTTGTCCATCTCGTATGCCACTTTGTTTGCATCTTCCGGTGTTTCACATACGAGAGCATTATTAGTTGCAAAGAGGACTGCCCTATCAATGTCCTTTGGAGAAAAATGCAACACATCATACAACAATTTTACGTTTTTCGGCTCCTGTATGTTACTGTAAATATATAAAACACAATCATGATTACAAGATTTATACAAAATGATCAAAAAAGATAAAGTTGTGTTAAAATAGATGTGACAATTATTTTACTTACCGGAGACGTTCTTTAAGCGGTTTAGCTTGTATGTAATCAAGTGGTAGAAATGTTTCCGGTTCGAGATACTGTTCCTTCAAATATTGAATGCATTGCCTGGCTGTTTTTTCAGTATCTACTACAATAGCCTCCATATATTTACCAAGTACTTTAGTAATTGCAACATTATATCGCTTGTGTATCGGTTCACACATGTTGTACATACGATCATACTGAAGAAAAAAAAACATGAATTATTTTATTTTTATTTTAAAGAAAATAGCAATAAGAGATAACGCACCACTCCAGGAAACAGCCGTTTAAAATTCTCGACAATTTCTGTCTTTTTCTTGTTTCTAGATACTTCGTGCTTATCAACTTTAGCATCACCGAGTTGCTCCGAGATACTCTCCAATTCTCGTTGCAAATTTTGAATCTTATCCTTTGATGTGCCTACGTCAGATTGCAAGTCAGCTCTCAGCTTCTTCTGATCCTCCAATGCAGCCTCCGACGTTTTTATATGCTCCTCCAATTTTTCCACTCGTTTGAGCGCTTCGTCTGCCATGTGTCCTTTCTGCTTATGCTTGTTTTCTATTTCTGTCTTTTTCCTGCCTTCATTGTCGAGCCTGTCTTGATCTGATTTTTGCTCGCGATTGATAGAATCGAGAAGCTGAAGATATCTCGCGGATTGTTTGCCAGCTTCCTCTTTTAGACGATTATATTCTTGCACCTTAAATTATTTTATCAGTTAATTAAACAATTGTAATTTAATAATTGCATTTTATTTATAACAGCTGTAAGTTAAACAATAGTGTGCTTTAGAATTCGTGATATTATGCAAGTTATTTGTACCTGTTCGTCTTCCAATTGCACATCTTTCCCTTGCAACTGCGATTGTCCTGCTATACTCGCTTCATAAGCAGCTTTAGCTTCTTCCACTTGTCGCAATTCCTCCTGCAATTCATGTATATCTTTTTTATGAGCTTCATCCGCGATACGTGCCTGAGCCATAGATTTACGTGCGGATTCCAACTTCTTCTGCATGTGCGCAACACGTTCTTTGGCTCTGATAAACGTTGGTCTCTTTTTTGTAATCTCTACTTCTACTTCTCTGATATCTTGTTCTATCTTAGCAAGATCTCTGCCCAGTTTGGCAGCATCTTTTTTCTTCTCTTTCAATAATTCCTCAGCCTTCTCCTTTTTCTTTTCAACTTTTTCAATTTCGTGTTGTTTCTTTTTTTGAGAAACCTCAAGATTTTCAGTATTTTTCTCATTATGAAATAATCGAAATAGATGTAATTCTATTTGCTTTTCTACCTAAAAACAAAAAATAAATTTTTGTAATGAATATAAATACATAGATATATAAATACATAGATACAAGAAAATGTACAGTACATATAATTCTAATTTCTCATTCAACACATATTAAATACAACAAAATTAAATATACATACGTATTCTTCCTTGAGACGTTGATATTTTTCAGCTTCTTCTTTTTCTAATTTTGCCTCTTTTCTTTCAGCAGCAATTCCTTTCTTCTTCTGATACGAAAACTGAGTTTCCTCTTCAGCTTTCAACATTTCTGTTTTTAATCTAGAATATTACTTTTATTACTTACAAGCACATGCGTTATCATTGCAATTATATGCAATGGCATTTGAAAATTTACCTTTCATATTCCGCTTTTAACGAACCAGAATTACTGATCTCCTCAAACAAAGCAGTGCGCTCCTTTGGATTTTTCATGGCGATAGATTCAACTGCACCTTGGAATACCAAAAAGTTCTTTGCTTTAACATTAATACCAAGATGCTCCAATTCATTAAGGTACACTTGGCTAGTGACAACCTGCAATGAAAAATATTATGAGAGACTTTAACTGGGTATGTGCAACTGTATAAAGGTCCAAACTATAAAATTTACATTATTATTGATCCTGTGTTCAGAGGAAGAACCTTGCACTGAACGCATAAAGCTCTTTTCAGTTCCATCCTCCAATGCAAATACAGCTGTTACAGAAGCGCTATATTCAACAAAAAGCTCAGTTTTTATACAAGATAAAACATACAAATTATAATATACAGCTCTAGAAATTTGTAAAGCAACATTGTTATGTATATGTAAAATTACCTTCGTGCTACTGGCATCCCAATGGACGCGCCATGAATGAGCTCGCTGAATCTCTTGACTCGCAGACTGCTGGTCTTCTCGCCCATGACGAAACTGATAGCATCCATGAAATTAGACTTTCCTGTGACATACAATCAGAACACATCATAACCACATATTGCGTTTAGCGTATCTAAGTATCAGCATAAAATATCATACGTTACGTTTAGTGAACACAATGATCGAGTGAGCGACTTTTGGAAAATTAGGATCCGACGCGATAAATTAAGAAGTATAGAGCCATCTCCAACGAATAACTGTCGCTCAAGCGTTCGTTGTACGCACCCATTGTTGATATACAGAACGATAACCTACCGGATCCATTAGGGCCGACTACTGCTGTAAAAGACTTCAGTGGGCCGATAATGAGTTTCCCTTTGTAAGACTTGAAATTCTCGACCTCGATATGCTTCAAGAAGGCCGGCATTCTGAAGATAATCAAATAAAACGAGTAAAATCCGATAGTAGTGTAATTGGCGCCACAAAATTTCCAACACAAGCAAGCATCAACATTCAACCAATTCAACTGCCTTCGTCAACGAGGAGCAAAAACGAAAAGAAGGAAGAGTCCCGTTAGAACTGCGGAAACTTGCGATTGCAGTGCCATCTGTGACTTGCATGTGCTGACAGAGGTTCCTCTCCAATCCGGAAAGCACGTCGCCTGACTGTTGGTACACCTGGCGAAGGGAACGCCGAGCGCGCGTACGAATATGTCAACTTCAAAACGTTCCTAACCATTTTCGCGCGACCGATTTCTGTCTTGTCGCACTGCACCGACGATAATTTACGCAAACACAATGGGTAACGAAGCGAGGCGCGAATACCGATTGTATAGGGGCGATTATAGGTACAAATTCACTCACCGTTCGCCGCTGGTCGCTAGTTCCGTTTCGGCCGCAGCTGTCGAACGTTCGAGACTCGAGAACCAAGATCCTCCTCACGATTCGTCACTTGATTCACACTTAGTACGAACGCACGATCCTTCGTTTTTGGCATTCCCAGTACTCACGCTCGTCGGAAACTCGGGATACGAGACAACGAAGAAGATGCAAAACACAATTGAACGCGATACGAACTTCGCACCATGCATCGTATCCGACACGACGAATGTTGGCACGAAAGCCCAACACTTCACTTCATTTTCGACACTCGATGGCACTCTCAAAACGCTCGCGTCAAAAACTCGTACGGGACGAGGATCAGAGTTGAAATGCGCCGCGACGCGTGTCGACATCGCGCCGTCCTGCCTAATCTTCTGACCACTTCTGCCCATGACTTCCGACTGGACTAGCAAAGCAACCATCGGCCATCGCCGGTTGAACGGCATTGCGCAGCACTGCGCAGGCGCGGCTTCACGCCACTATGCAGTGGCGAGGATCGAGATCGAGGCATCGAGGATCGGTCAGTCAGTCCGCACAAGTCCGCAGTCGGTCAGGCAGGATGGTGGTTCCTCTCTGCTGTCACCATCGCCGCTGCAGGTTTCCCTGCCGTTCGGCCAACAGTCACTGGTTGCCGCCACCATTGTTACCATCTTTATTTCTGCTCCGTCGATCGAACGTTACGCGAAAGAATGGTTCAGTGCTTCTTGCTTATTTCAAGTTTGAATTGTGCGTAAATACGGTGTAATAACAGAAGATTTATTCTGATACACAGTGAGTCACAGTGTCGTACGTAAAAGTGATTGTTCTCGTTCGTGAAGCGCGGGTATCATATGCTTGTTGCATAGCCTCGTCAAGTTTTCGCGCGCGCGTGTTCGCTCAAATAGGATACTTCATCCACTCAGAAAAATATTGCGAATGTCAGTGAAACGCTAATAGTCGTCGTGCGATCTAATTAGATACAAGATTTTCAATTGGAAAAGTGAGTTTGTTTTGTTTCTATTATCTACGCGTATATCCACTCAAACGACTCTCACCGCTGTTTTGAGTTGACGTGACGCGTCAATTAACAGCTTATTTCTCCTTACCTCGCCATATTTGCTATCTTTTGTTTCTGGTCGTACTTTCCGCGTTTTTCAAATGCGCAGGTACACTGTCGAAAGTGGCATATATAACAGCGGACGTCTAAAGTCTGAACACGAAAGTCGCAATATATGCAATACAATGGAAATAATCGCGTTATTAATCTTGCTGGAACGACATACGTGTGCGAAATCACGTGTTTTTGCCCGAAATATTTTTGTGTCAATTGCATCACAATCGGTTGCTTCGCATTCTCAACATTTTTGTTCCCCTATTATTTATTTGATTCCTTATTTTTATTTTAAGCATTTTCTGTGCCTTGTAATCTATAATTTTTTATCTGTGTTTGTTACAGTGGTCGTATCGATATTGGGGATGGATACGAAGATGAATATAAATGTGTAGTTCGAAGAGCAACCGAACGAGATGTCATCAGACTCAGCCAAAAGACGGCATCCGTGGAGTAATTTGGTTAGTATCTATATTATTTATTAGAGCTTCATCCCTTAGTTACTTTGTACCCATGCTGAAGATGGCTCGAAGGATGAGCCGAAACGTTCGTTATTATTAAAGTTGATGTAACATATAACCTTTTGTTGTTTGTTTTATTTACTGCGCACCGTTAACCGCGCTTGACTCGTATTTGCCATTTTTCTTTCGTGTTTTTGTCTATATTATTTTATTAATTGATATATTTCTGCATGTTTTTACATTTGTATTTTGATCATTTAAGTATAAAAATAAATATTTCTACACGTTTGATAAAATTTATAAATTATAATATGTAATATCATTTTATAAATTTATTTGTGATGAAATTGCAATTACATGGAATTAGCATGAATTGTGATATGAAATATTTTCATTAAATATGTTTATTTTTACTATTGTAATAATTTCTTTGACGTTTTAAATTTAAAAGATATTTAAAATATTTAATTTGTTTTATTGTGTTCAAAAATTAAGAATAAAATAAATATATATTGTATAAAAATACGTTTATAAATTAAATAAAATGATAGCTCAAAAGATAATTAATATTCTCTTTATGTTTATAAATAATTTTATCATATTTTCAGAATTTGAAAAGAATGCAGTTACGGCAACAGCAACAATTGGTAAGTGAATTAATTTGACAATCTATTTACAATTAATTAACTAACTAAAGATCAATCTCTAAATCCCATGGGTAATTCAGAAGAGAGATGGGTTAAATAAATAAATGCTTGATTTCTTCACACCTTCCAATAGCTATCTTTCAGATAAAAATATTAAGTAACTGAAAATTTATTTTCTTTATTGAAACCTCTTTATGTGTCGAATGTAATGTAACTATTTTTTATACTATTAACTTTTGACATACAAATGTATTAAAATTTTATTAGAAATTACCATATTCCCTGGGAAATATTTCATGGCTAAAATTATCTAGAGGTGAAGAAATTGGACAAAAGATGTCAGATTAATTGTTGGCCCTTGTTTATCTAACTCATCTTACTCCTGAACGTCTTGCACATTATTCGTAAAATATAAATAATCTACATTACGTGTGAATAATACAAACTATGTAAACTATGTTTTATCTATTATCTGTAAACAATAATCAATGGATCATAGAAGATTCAGATTTTATCAAAAATAGTGAAAATTATATTCCAATTTTTTTATTTCTAATATTTTATATTTTTATATTATCAATACTAAAATTACAGACTATATTAAATATTTTATATCGTAATTACTTTTCTATATTAAGTTATCCAATTTTTAACAATTTATAATAGTTTATTGTACTGTTATTATGAAAAAGATTCGTATAAACATAAATAATACGTATAAATAATTCATGTAGATATAATCTTGAAATTTACAGCACAACCCTGTTCCATGTCACAGCACTGAAGAGAAAAAGCAAAATCATGGACATTGAACTACGTAGCCAATGGTTGCCTTCAACAGAAAAAGCAGCTTTGCAACTGTTGTAAGATTCTTTAATATGATTGGTTCACACGTTCAGATCTGCTAGAGGAACTGAGGGCAAAAACCAATCGTATTAAAAAATCTTACAACAGTTACAAAGCTGCTTTTTCTGTTGAATGCATTCAATGTCTATGAATCCTGTAGATAATTTCCATGATTTTGTGGTTCTCTTCTGTGCTATAATCAGGAACAAGTTTATGCGTTCACGCGTAAAGCATAAATAATTTACATTAAATGTGTATATTATAAACTATATTTTATGTGTCATCTATATAAACAATCCACAGATCATAGAAGATTCAGATTTTATTAGAAATTGAAAATTATATTCCATTTTTTAATTTTATCATTACTTAGGTAAAATATTTAACAATTTTATAATTTGATTACTTTTTCTATATTGTATTATGTAATTTATAATAATTTAACACAATACAAAATGTTATAGTTTTTTGAAAAAGTATAAAGTTATCAAATTGTTAATATTCCTGATTATATTATTGATAAAATAAAAATAATATATTATTAAAAATAAAAAATGGAATTTGTAATTTACACTGTTTCTGATCAAATCTGAATCTTCTGTAATTCATTGATTATTTATCTAGATGACACATAAAACATAGTTTATATAATTTACACGTGATTATATTTTATGCATAAACACTTAATCTTAAAGACTCTGAAAATCTAAAAATAATTAAAGAATATCGATATTATCGACTATTGATATTACTTTTTCAATTGTTAATATATCTAAACAAATAATTCTTAACGTAGTATTAAGCTCATTAATTATTATTATATGAATTATTATACAGATGCTTTATAAAAAAAAATGCATATTTACAATTTAATAATATCATATACTACTGTAATACTACATTGAAACTGCGGAAGATGACGCCACCGATAGAAGCGATCTCATAAGAATAGTGATTTTTGCTCTACTACATACGGGGTATCCGATAATTCAGGTGACAATCTTGGTTCGTGTACAGATAGGGCTAAACAGAGTCGAAAAATATCATTTTGCATTTTTTACAATAGTTGAGATATTAATTACTAGAAACCGCTGACTCTGCCTGATCTATTGTCAAGTGTAAGCACGCGGAATTTTACAAGCGTTGTTTTATAAGAGGTAATATAAACATATATAAACATATAAGAGGTAATATAAACATATGGCGTAGCATTTTTATTTATTGTTATATTAAAAAAAAATAAATTAATAAATTTTTAAAATTTTGTTTGAATAATTGTGATCTTACGTTTTCGCTTGTTCTTGATATCCATATGACTGAGATCTGATAGGAAAGATTTCAAGATAACAATTATTCTTATTATACTCATAATATTTTTCTATAACTTGACTTTATGTCATAACAAAGAAGTAAGAAGAAAATAACAATTAAAAAAGAAAGAGAATTATACTAATCCAAAATTAATGACCTCCATCTTCGAATATATTTCACAATGCATTAATTCAAATTAAAAAGAATATTGTTTACATAATGACTGATGTAAAATTATACGAATCAAGTATAACATTAAATTACGAGAAATTATAATGCGAAAGTACTAAATGTATGTGCTGTATTTTGTTTGCAGTGCTTCCAGTTTAATCTGAGGATAAATTTCTTTATTAATTCGTCTTTAATACATATATAATATCTTTAATACACACATACATACACACACATTTCTTATTGCTGTTTAATAATGCAATAAGAAATGTCTATTTAAATAAAGGTCACTGTTATTGAAATTATACTAATATTAATATTGTTAATAAACTATTATCTAATATTTAAACAAATCGTACACATATCGAAAGACGTTTACGTCAAAAGTGAGATTCGTGTCTCAATCAATGATTCAGCTCCATTCGCTGAAAGACGAACTGTTTAGGGTACGAGGCTACGAAGGGCACGCGAGTGAAACAGGATGGAGGATGGAGAGAGGGTGAAACTCGGTGAAAGAGGTAGATGGATCCGGGGGATGAAGGCGCTATCGGCCGTGAATAATGCGCGGTGGCGTTCGCGTCCCGTGCGTCCCGTCTCGTGTATGCTCGTGCGTTCGATTCGGCGACTCGGCTGGATGGATTGATAAAGATTAAAGGTAAAGGGAGGTGGCAGGGTCCAGGGGTGTTTTGGAGTTAGGCGACAGAAGTCAGCCAGCGAAACGAAGCGGGCGCTCACTCGCGTGGGGGATGATGTCACATAGGGGTTTCCCCTTGTCCATCCCTCTCCTCTCGCTCTCCTCTCCGCCGAGCGTAAATACATACAGATGCAGGCCGGATTGATGCATTGACCGAACGCAGTGACGTAGGTATTCCACGTATCGCGACAAATTCTTTTCTTTTCCACGATTACTTGTGTATCGATTTTCGTTGCTGTAACTTCGGCTAATTAGAAAGATTCTCTAATGGGATTTTTTATACTAATCTGGGACTCTGGTCGATTAATCTTCTGAACTACTTTCTCAATTTGAATATTTACTTTAAATAGTTCGCTCATATTCTTGCCAGAATAATTTTAACATTTCGCTGTTACTCCCCTTTTGCAGAAGCTTTGCTTTATATGTCGAGAGATATTATTTGCATTAAAATTATTACAGAAAGAAGAGATAAATTTTCAATAAGAGAGACTAAAAGCATGATGAAAGCATTAAGAGCAGATCTCATCTTCTACACGGAAAGATTTGAAAATAATTTTAATAAACCATTTAAAAAATTATGTCGGATATTTAACTTACAATTAGTTGTTAGAATGTCAAAATTGTTTGCAATAATATTATCATGCTTGGGCTTCCATACATAATTATTTTGATGACCAGCATGAAATTATTTTCTCTATCTAGCTAAATTTTTAGATATTATATACAATAACATTTTTTGTGTCCGTGCAATAAAATGCCTGAGGATTTGTGGTTCAGTAAATAGAATCCTTATAACTTTTTTTAGATCATACAGTTATAACGTAGATAAGAGACTATATTAATTTAAATTGTATTTCATTGTCAGTTCATTCTTAAAATACAATGTCTCTTTAAGTATTATTTTTCTTTCCTACTGTTTTCATTATGTTGTACATTCGTCATTCGAATTATTGTATCTCATTTATCAATAACTGCGTATTCAGTGAGCCAAAGCAAATAGCGCGTCTTTTTTGTCTCGATGATCAATCAGCGACGTTATCATTGTGAAAACATGCTACTACATAAAGCATTTTTTATGCGGTGCGCACTAATCATGTTAAAGTAATTCCATACGTTATTTTTAAATATATTACAGTTTTCCATAAGTTCCATACAGTTTTTTTTTTTAATAGTTATTGTTATCGCGAGAAACTCATTTAATTAAAATTATTTTCAAGTCATATTCGCATAAAAAAAATGTTTTATTATAAATGATTAATTTTTGCATAACATAACTATAAACAAATTTTTTCTAAACATACTAAACGCGTGCAAACAGCGAAACAACGACTGCCGTAAGCAAAGACAGAAGTTATAAGACCGAAATTGTTAAGCAATCAAAACACCAAGTTACAGTTATATAAATGTTAATTGTATTTTCCACTTAACAATGTAACTCGTATACTGTATAACAGTCACATTGTTGAGTGGGAAATTATAACTCACATTTATATAACTGTAACTTGATGTTTACTGGGTAGCTTCAGGATTTGTTATTTTGTTAAAGAAATGTTAAAGATAGTTTTGATCAAATTTTGATTTGTTGGTGAGAAGACGAGTAAAATAACCGCGATGTCACGAAAGACGAGATACCCTTAAGGAAGACGTTCTACGCCAATGCCAGCAGAGCTTGCCTCAGTATGACTCACGCGATCTCTCTCACAGCTTCCCCTGCACGGTCCCGTATCGCAACCGTGCACAATGGAGAATAGCAAATGCAGTAAAGGTAACTCACGTTCGCCATGGCCGGGGCCAGTAATGCTAGTCCGAGTTCTCCCCCTTGTTCTTCCTGGAGTACCCGCGGGCCACGTGGCACGATTTTCACCCCCGTCGCTATATCCTTCCAGTAGCGATCGTGGCAACGATCTCTCGTCCGTCGTGAAATATGTATTATATCGTTTCCACGCGATCGCGGACGGCGAATTCGACCGCTCGTGTCGTCGTCCCCCATCTTATCGCGATTTCTTCCCTGCGTATCTCTTCTCCTGCGATTCTTACATTCAGATGCAGATGATATCTGTGAGCCATTTTATAAAACTGCAGCAGTTTGCAATATCAAATGATGCATACCAGACGGCGTGTTTGTGGTATTGTAATTTTAAACTTCGCACAGATACCGATATGGATTTGTTAATTACGAACAATAACATTTTATCTTTAATAGCTGATAAAAATGTACTTCATTTATATACATTTCCTATTCTAAATATAGTTTCTTGGCATTATGTGCATATGGAAACGTTAAAATATAAGAATTAATCTTTTATGTTTAATAATAATTAAAATGAGATTATTTAGATATCAATAAATTGATTTTAACTTTATTTATTTTTTACTATCTCTATAAACAAACTTTCGCAGTATGCCAGCACAATCAATTCGATTAGAAATTATTAGCAAATTGGCGATAGCATTCGAACAGAATCTATTAAATATAAATTCAGTTTAATTTCTGCCATGAAACTGTTATTATAATACATTTAATTTTTTTTTATAAGCTTTGCTGTATTTTTATCAATATTCTGCAGTATTAAATATATCAAATCTCGTATTAAATCTGTAGCCTTTCTACTAATAAAAGATGTAGCAAACTTTTTGCAGAATCTTAACAAATTTAACTAGATATACTCTTTTATTATACTTAATTTCTAGTAAAAATTTAAATGAAAATAGCACAGACGTACATGAAGAATTAACAAGGAAACAATTCATTAATTATTATAATTAAGAAATGAAATAGGTCAGTGGAAAATAGCGTTTAAAATAAAATTTCAATCGAATTTTCTGGTACTGCGCGATGAGACTCGAAAACATGCGACGAGAGAACGGAACCGTAAACGACCAATTCATGCGGTGAGCGCCTCGGCGAGGATCCTCAATTAAACAATTATACTTAAATTGAGTGGAATTCCCACCGCGGTGCCCGCATGTTCGTTAACGATCATCATTCGTGCGCACCTACGAGCTATTAAGGTATACACAGACACCGAGCTAAATAGCCTTTGATCAGGTACACGTGGTCCCACATGCATGGAAATTTATGAATCATGAGATGACCGAAATTGAGATTGACGATAAATCTACGATTACGGTGGATGAACGTACGGGTGAAAAGCCGTTGTCGTAATTCGTACGGAAATAATCGACCCTGCAAAATATTCGTTGATATAAGTGAAGATATTATTCGTTAAAGTCGCATAAAGTATTCTCCCTACTTTAAGAAAGAAAGAGAAAAGAATTTATAGAATAAAAAATTTATTTACTTCAGCTTTTTTATTTTTTACAGATTTTACGTATATATTTCGTTTAAATTTAGAGATATGTTTGAGTTTGTCATTGACTCGCATAGTTGGTGTCATAACTACTTTAAGCTCGTGTCACGCGATATATCTTCGATGTGCTAAATTTTGCGTACGAGTTACAGGGTTGTCAATATGGACCGGAATAATCTCTATACTTGGGCAAAATATTTGGGTACCGATTCATTATCTAATTTCACGAGTATTAATTATTATAATTATAATGTATTTTTCAACAAGTACCTGGGTAATATCCATGAAGTTGGATAACAGATCAGTACCTGACTATCCGGATATTGACAGTTCTAAGTTATTAGCTGTCCGGTTATCTACCTAGCAGTAATGGCCTGTATGAATGGGGACCTCAGTGTGAATACGGATCCAAGACCGTATATCTTATAGCCATCCAAATATTAGCCGTTGATGCATGTCCGAAATCGGACATACGATGGACGTTCCATTTCATAGCCATGGACGTACGACCATAAAATGTGTGAACATATTGTCCATAGGACATTCTGCTGTTTTGATTCTTTTCCCTATCCATATCTTCAAACTTTTATCGCTTTCCTCTAACCAGTATTTATTCTTTTTTCTAAATGTCTGCATCTTAACTTAATTATTACTCTGACTTCTTCGCCTATTCTTAATGAAAAAAGAATTTATAAAAACTTTAAAATATTAAAAAATGCATTATAATTATAATAACTAATTGTAATTTTTCATAGTAAGAGTGCAATAATAGAATAATTATAATAAAATAAAGCGTTAATACAGTAGAAGAATATGTTAAACTAACGGTAAAGTAAGATATAAGGAAGACAATAATATATAGATCAATAAGGAACTAAAGGAAACCATGCAATTTAAAATTCTACGCGATAAAGAATAATTAAGATAGTTCAGTGTAACAATTTAGAATTTAACCTACTTTCGAGAACTTGAGAGAACTAATCTCTTTAGAGTTGAGAAAGTTAAACTCTGATCTATTTTCTTAAGTTTTAGAAAAGTGGCTTAAATCGCGCCGTTGCACTGAGAAATTTTTAATTACGCTTGGAATCTTATACATGCTAAATTTTACTTTTATTGACCTTCTACGATATTTCTCCTAATCGCTCGTATTACGTAATACTTCTATCAAAATTCGTTCGAAAACAATTCGTAGAATTGTAGATAGACAGAAATTTTTTCATAGAAAAAGAAATTAATACCGCAGAGAGATCCGATATCTATTCTATGCATATGAATATGCGCAGTATAATCTTTATTTACGGCTTACGTGAGTGCCCTCACCTTTGCTCGCTTCTGCACACGTTGATAGCGATAAGTCTCGCTCTGCTTTATTTTCCTCGTTGGCCGCAACATCCTCTGTGCTGACTCGCCTATATTTCATTCTCCCTGTAACGCGGACAGTGAATTATATATTATTATTCATAACATATGACTTGATTAAAAGATTTGAAAAAAATTATTTTTACAAAAATATATTTAAATCGTCGTATAAATTTTCAAAATAAAAAAATAGAATCGAAAAATAGAAATATTTTGGAATAGATTCTATCTA
This sequence comes from Solenopsis fugax, assembly GCA_003595255.1. Lineage (NCBI taxonomy): Eukaryota > Metazoa > Arthropoda > Insecta > Hymenoptera > Formicidae > Solenopsis > Solenopsis fugax. The sequence goes on along the minus strand of QKQZ01000235.1, from coordinate 22,277 downwards.
TTTCTGATAAATTTATTTGATAAATATTTTAAATATACGTCGTTTTATTTATATCTCTAATCTCTATTTAATAGACATACTACTGAACATTTTGAACGACATTAAATCACAAATTTTGTCTATTTCAAAAGCTTATTGTTTTCGATTATACAAGAAAACTAAGAATCAGTAGAATCTGGGTTAAAATCTGGGTTACGCTGATGTTAATCAAACTAACCCTCGACAATTTTATCGCTACAGTATTCTCCACGAAATTCACTCTCAGTTTCCACTTGATGACTTTAGTTTCTCAATATCCAACGAGATATACGTGACGTTCTCGCGAAGAGGGAAAATAGAGGGAAAATCGTGGAGACGAAATACGTGCAGACGTACAGACTCGGCATATCAGTATTTAAACACGAGAAGGTAAGACCAGGGGAGAATGAAATCGGTGGGTCCATTGTGCTCAGGTGTGAGGCGTGTGCACGATGGTAGGATCTGCAGGGGTGACCAGGGAATCGGAGGGAAAGCGGGCGAAGGGGACGAAACAGGGGTAGATTTGCACACGCGGCACGAGCCGCTGCAACAAAGGGATGGAACAGATTGGAAGCCATTCATTCACTCGCTCGCCCTGTCTTTTTCCCCTGTATTTGACCGGGAGAGCATCGACCATTCCCGTCTCACCCCCCCTCGTTCTCGAATCGCGGAGTTTAACTCTCGGGATCACCCTCCTGCGGTACAGGTACAGTCAATCGCGTCACTAATTCTAAGTTTCATTAGGGAGTCTTTGTAAAACCGCGATATAACGTACAACTACGGCGAGCGATAAAGTTTCCTGACAACTGCAACTTGCGGTGGCAATTTTTATCGCTAGCATACTTATCTCTTTCTTAAGATTAATTTTAACACGACTTGCAGATCTATATAACACGTTATAACTCGATTTTGATTACATTGAAATCGAATCAACTAAAACAGGTAAATAAAAGTATTTTTGTTAAACAATAATATTTTCTAATTTATAAATAATAGATTTTGTATTAACAGACTTTTAAGAATTACAAACAAATATTTAATATTGATAGTAAAATAACACAAAGAATTTGGAAATTGTGTTTTACAATTAGGCGTATCTCACAAATATTAAAGTAAGAATCGATATCAATAAATTTATATTTCAATATTGTACGTCTACAGAGATAATATATTTCATGTTGTAATATTAAAAATACATCACAATTGGCAGATATATTTCTTTATAGCTATGACATCTAAAATTGAACTTAACGATATGACATCGATTTTCAATCCTTTCTCAAATCTTTTCTAAAGGATTTGATATCGATTTTTTTACGAGCTAAAATGATAACGCAAAGATGCACCTGGCGAACATACGAATACGATTCCTCCAGTTATTACTTGGCTCTCATGTGAGCGGCTAGAGATTCAATAACGGCGAACGAGTGAGTACTAAAAGCCTTTTAACGTGGCCGACTGTACGTGGGGTACCTTCCTAGTCAGGGGGTGAAGAACCCCACAACCACCCTCGAGCCACGTTCCGTGCACCGTGCGAGTAGTTATACGTGCGTAGATTCGTATGTACCCATGTGCCCCAAAGTGAAGGATAAAGAAAGAGCGAGTAAGAGAGAGAAGAGATGGGAAAAGGGACGCTCGGAGGGGTAGGTTATGTTCTTTCCGCCTGCGTGCCCCTCTATTCAAGTTATTGCATTACTGGCTTAGCTTTGCTACCCCATAGTCGCCCATTTTCCCGTGCGCGGAACGGCGCGGCTACCCCATCATCCACATCCAATATCCACCGCGGCTGCATTTCGCAGTGCACACCTTCTCAGAATGCATCCACCACCGAATCCCTTTAAACTCCATCTCTTACACCGCCGGGGTACCTGTCTGTGTGGGCGTTTTGGGATTAATGGCTGTCTGCTATCTATAAATGAGTAATTGTCCAAGGCACTAAGAGCATGACGCATTGTTAAAGACAATAAGCAGAATTATCACCTATTTACTTCTATAAAAATATTTTATTTTGAACAAATTTGCACCTTTGCATAACAGCTAAAAATTAACAGTGTCTAATATATTCTGAAAATTATTAAATCATCTTCATTAAAAAGCAAAAATATATAAAAAGATACATATTTATACACTGAGAAAAAATGTTGTAATATGCATTAAACCGTAGTTTGATTCAATTAAATTTTATTTATTCAATTATATTTGTTATTGTTTATACTTTTAATCTTTTTGTTTCATTAATACTGTTATTGAATTAACAAAATATTTTCAATTAGATTGATGCTGAATTCAAGAGCATTTTTTTCTGTGTAATAATTTTATACCTCTAATAATCAAATATAATTATATTCCCATAAAAAAATATTCTGGATTCATGTTTAAAGTAAAACTTACGAATTTATGTTATGAATTTTATATTCACTTTTGTTATTATGTATGTATACCTCGTGCAATAACATACGCGTACAATGATATTCGTGTCTCGTTATCTGGAATATGTCAGGCGAATCGCGCACCGAGAGGTACCCTCGTGGCACGATAAATCGTTGATTGGAAGCAGAAGAAAGGACGCTGACGCACATCGCAGAAATTGCGGTGTGCCCGCTGACTCAAAGAGAGGCTTCGTCAAATCGACTCGGCGCAATTACGCCGATCTCATTAATACGCTAAACGAAAATCCACCACGCACTGTATAATTACCAGATGCTTATCTGGCGTCATAATTAATTCAGTAAAAGCGATATGCTAATCGATTTAGCAGCATCTACTCTAAAAGCGATTAAAATTAATCCATATCGACTCATGTATTTTAAAATTAGAGACTCATACTTTTTATATAATCGCGCGTATATACACTGAAAAAAAAGACTGGTTATAACTACCAAATGTATAGTGAAATACTATCAATCAAATATTTGATCAATGTAACCAAAAATAATTTTATTAAATCATCTTCATTAAAAAGCAAAAATATAAAAAGATACATATTTATACACTGAGAAAAAATTTTGTAATATGCATTAAAACGTAGTTTTCAATTAAATTTTATTTATTCAATTATATTTGTTATATTCTAAATATTTAGTAACTTGTACCAGATTTGATAATACTTACTAAACATTTAGTAAAATGAAATTATTTTTGGTTATATTGACAAAATATTTAATTGATACTATTTCACTATACATTTGGTAGTTATAACCAGACTTTTTTTTCAGTGTACTTTTTATACATATATTAATATAAATAAAAAAAAATCGTGAAATAAATTTACCTTTAAAGTTATCCTTGTGACACGATCTACTATAAACTTTACGAAATATTAAAAAGAAAATACTTGGTGCTAAAACGGTTGACACAATTTGATGACAATCCACGAAGCAGAAAATCCAATCATGCAGCGCGACTTCTGTTTACAATACTTGCTATGACAAATTCGTCGCGATCGTTTCTCGAACAAAGCACTGGTACAGTCGCCGCGTGTCGGCGGAATCGAAATTTATCGCGATACGCGTGCCCGCGATTCGTCACGTATTAACGAAAGACCTATCCCGCGATGCCTGTCGCTCGCGATAAAACACGCCCTACGTCCACAATTCGTGCGCGTCTCGCGACAGATTTATGGCTAACGGCCCGTACACGTGCGGTACTTTTCAATTAGTTCAAACTGCATTTGGTCTTCTGTACTGACGTTGCATAATTCCATAGTGACATATCGATCCTTCAATTTCGCAAAACAAGCGCCCTCGTCGTTTTCCTCCTCACATCACTCTCACAGCTCCCCTCTCAATATTCGATTAGATAATTTAAAATTATCCAGACATAAATTACGTATTTTAGATAAGATAAAGATAATTTAATGTTTTGTATTTAGATAAAAGATAAAATTATATATCTTTATCTAGATCATTTTAAAATAATATCGCTATTAAGCAAACCAATTTAGAATATAAAAACAATATATTTAAAAACAATATATTTTACTTCCAAATCTTTATTTCTTAAAAGCAAGAGTTCTTCTAAATAATTTAATCTGACAAAAAAAATGTTTCTTTTCTGATTTTGAGTAATATACAACAAAGATCAAAGTTGAAAAAAATATAGAAGAAATATATAACTCGTATTGTCGTTAACTAACAAAGTTTCTTGCAACAGTTTTCGAGTTTTGAAGCAATTTTTATATTGCTCTACTATTTTTTAATCTGTACCATCTGTTATCATTTCAAAAAGTTCCTCTATTAGGATAAATAATAATTTGGAATTCAAGCTAACGACAATATTTCATGCTCGCTGTTGTTCATATTAACTTAGATAATTTAATTATCTAAGATAAAAATGGATATAATATACATTCTATTAATCTGGATAAAATTAAAATAAAGCCATTTCTTTATGTAGATAATTATTATATCAGTTTATATGGAAACGGCACTGTCCTTCTATCAAGACAATAGTGCTAATATCGCGTCAATAATTTTGTGCTTTCAAAAATATTTATTCACTGTCTGCTTAAAATATGCGATACCCCATCGACATGTAATGGAACCTTTTCGCCCGAGTGATACGAGGTCAATCCTCGCACACGCGAAAAAGGATATCATTTCCTCCGCAGAGTGTACGTCGTGGGAACGATGATCATAGGGCGTTCAGCGGCAAAAATATCGATGACTCACGTGCGCGATCTCCTGCCAGCTCGTTTTTGCAGAATCGTTTTCGCCAAGGGGGCGAAGGGGGTGTAGTTGGGAAGCCATGGGTGCGTGGCGTATTCATGCGTACCTTGTCGATACCTTGAATACGGCTCGTACATTAGTACCATGGTACTAGAAATTCGAGGTGAGCCTTCAGGCCATTATCCATATGGCGTTGCGTCAGTTACCCACGGGTAAACTACTTCGATCTCCTGTAGATTCGGCAGTACGTACAATCTGTCCACCTTTTATGCACCGCCACGAACCTGCCCCATTGTATCTTCACTAAGTTTTACACGAGGTTCGAGAACAATAAAACTGCTGAATTTCAATGGCAATGGGAAAAACGATTCTATCATGTACACATGGTCGGCATATTACTTATGCACGAAAAGAACGATTTTGCTAAAGTATCTAAAAATTTAGCTTGATACAGATATGAAAATAATTTTGTTGGACCATCAAAATAATTTTGAAGAACGTTCAAGCATGATGAGCTGCAAAAAGTTCAGGCATTCTAGCAACCAGTTTGAGTGTTCAACATATTTTAATGATCTAATAAAATTATTTTCTGATTGTGTATCCAGCAAATTTTTTAGATATTTTAGCAAAACCGTGTACTTTTCCATATTACATATAGCATGCTAAAAATTGAATAAGATCAAATTTCTTTGAAATTACAATCAAGTTAATATCTAATTTTTATACAGATTTAATACAATTTTGAAACTAATAATCAAATAAAATATCAATCCGAAAATTCAACTAATTTTATAAATAATTTTTCTTTATTCAGAACAGATTTTTCTTTTAAAAGAATCTTACTCTATAATAAACTTTTCTACGACACATTCTGTATATTTTTAAATTGCACTTGATCCAATCAACATTTTTAAATTGGTTTACGAACAGCGCGCGAAATTTTTAAATAAGTAGAGCAAGCGCTAAAATAATTTTTGGAACGTTATAACATTACCTTTGACAGTAAAAAGTCGTACGACTGTGTGATATCTCGCACCGTCGAGTTTATCTCTCTTTCGGTGGAGACGTCATCGCGCGAAAGGACGGCGAAAGGAAAAAAAGAGACAGTGAAAACGAGAACGCCAGGAACTCGTGTACCGCACGAAACTGCCATAGTTCCAGTTAAAGTTAAAATTGTTCTCATCGCGCGACAAAAATCTGTACACAGGATGACCTGCCGCTATTTCTGTTGATGACGGAAAAACGGAGCACACAGTTTATTTTATCTTTTTTTTTAATTATGAATAAAATTTCTGTCAAAACACGTTTTTAATATGCGAATTTTTATGTAATTTTATTTATAATGTGATTGTTCAGTACTGAATTCTAATTAAATAAATTAATGTATAAAGCGATACAATGTAGGTACACAGAAAAAAATGACTATCAACAATTCATTGTTTCATATATAAGCAAGAATATAAAATCTTCTTGGAAGAATTTGATAATCTTGATCAGACATAATTTGCTTACATGAAGAAACAAAATTTCTTTATGTTAGCAAATTATGTCTCTTTGAGATTATAAATACTTCCAAGAGATTTTATATTCTTGCTTATATATGAAACAATGAATTGTTGATTTGATACTAATTTTTTTTCTGTGTACTCGCTAAATTTTCTAGAGTGACACTTCACCCCAAACAAGTAAAAATTTACTCCAAACGATAGTAAAAATACTACCACTCTGAATAGAGTGACATTTCGCTTTTCGTAAGAGTAAATGTTTAACTCCATTAAAGTAAAAGATTCTCTCGATTAGGATGAATTTTTCACGTTTTCTTAAAGTAGCAGCGCATAGTGACACATCGATCCACACAGCAAATTATACTGAAAAAAAGTTATTAACATGACTAAATTTTTCAACTTGATTAAATTTTTTCAGTTTAACTATTTATGTATTTGACTTATAAAATACATAAAATACTTGAACTTCAAAGTCAAGTTGGCAACTTCTTTTTCTTAGTGTTTGTACAAATTCGTACACTCAATAAAAAATAAAACTCAGTAATAAATAAACTCAATACATGTAAATTTTCATTTCTCGACACAAAATGAAAGAATTTACTCCACATAAATGAAAGGTCACTCCAACTTGAGTGATTCGATATTTACTTTATTTTTCGAGTGGAATTTCACTCCAAAAAGCTTAGAGAATACAACAATGTATAAAACGATACATAAAAATCATTGTAATATCACAGGTTTGCGGAAAAATTGTGAAACAAAACGAGACATCCGTTATTATAAACGTAAACGCAACACACGAAAGAGGACACTTAAACAGAGAGACTCGCATACCTCTAATAAATCTGATATATTATAATTCATAATATATTTTGAAAGTATAAATGTCTTGAAAAATAATTAAGGCAAGAGAGTAAAGGGACTTTTACATAACATATAATACGCAACGTAGAATGAACATAGATGTGTCATGTAGAGAGAAAATTTGAGATGATAGTACTTTAGATATTTCTCATATATTCTCCGGATAAGTCCAGCCGTTTATGCTCAAACACGACCGAAGAAAGTTAAGCATTAAGGTATAACGCGCACTCTCCTCTCTGTCCCTCTCTATTACGGGGTCAGGAGGCAAATATTTGTTACGCTCGTGAAAGCGCGCGCGCGTGTAGCGTTCGGATTTCTGTTTATCTTCCGAGTGTCCTCGTATAATGTGAGATATTGGCCGTTGGACTATTGCGCTTATTTTCACAGCCACGCTTCGTCGTAATGAGTAATGTGGAGCATAATATAAACCTTCGCCAGAGATAAAGGAACGCAGGAAATCTCTGTGACTGATCCACGTGTTCTTTTTTGTCGCACGGTTACTCACGTGATAAAATTATAACAATGAATAATAATGAGTCTCGTGATTTAGCAACAGCTTCTCTCTCAATACTTTATTTCTTGTAGTCAACTTATTCAATTGAATTGTGAGTGTGATTTTATTCTCCAGCTTACCGCGCGTCATTTTCAAGTAAAACCATACAAAAGATTTAGCAGTTTTAACCCGATTTGAGACTTTGTGTTGTCTGAATGCTTTTTGGTTTCCTCATATTTATTTATAAATATTAAAAAACGGAATAATACATGTATTTCATATTTTTATGTGCATATTTATAATGTATAATTTTATTTGAATTTAATATTAAAAAATTTATTATCATTTTATTGCTAAAACTCTTAAAGTCGAATTATCAATTGGAATACAAAAAATTAATTTTAGAGAAACTGATGTGTTCAAATCTTCAATTTCATAGCCAACTTTATTATAAATTTTAGAAAATGGAGAATATTAATCACTTATGTTTCAACGTTTTTTTTGCAATACAAAAAGTATGGTTTTGCTAAAATATCTAAAAATTTATTTACAGATTTAAAAATAATTTTGTTAGACCATCAAAATAATTATGTAGAATATTCAAATTGATTGTTAGAATGTCAAAATTTTTTGCCACGTTGCTGAGCATACTTAAGAGAATGCTGGCGTCGTCAGTTTACCAATTGACGCGACTTACACACATACGATTCACAATACATACATACGATTTACGAAACATTATCAGATCCCTACATACTACATCGAGATTTTACGTATGCATATACACATTTTCTCAATTAGGTTTCTAAACTTAATTCTAACGAGTCAACTTTATTCATTTATTGATTTTACATACTCTACCTTTATTTAGCTCATACTTGCATAACTTTTCTACGAAGTAAATGTTTCAGTAAATTGACAACTTTGGTCACCGTATCGAGGTAAAAGTTGATGAGAAATTCTATAATTTTTTGTTCCTGTTTTTGACAAAAAATAGACCAGAAGCTATATACATTAGCATGTGTATTATAATCGTGTAAAAGGAATTATAATTTTATGAAACCAATATGAAGTATAACTTGTTTAATAAAATGTCGATGAAACAGACGACGTCAGCATCACCTTAAGCATTCAAATAAGTAAATTTTTAGCTACTTCAGCAAAATCGTTCTTCCCATGTAGGGCTGTCAATATATGAATCGGGTTATCTACCCGGATACTCGAAATTTCAAGTATTAGGAACACACAAAATGCATAGCGTAGCGTAAGCATAGCATAAAACGGCTGGATCAGTGGCTCAGCATAAAGTTGCCATTAATTTACATATGGTACTCATTGGTTCAACGGTCTTGTACTATACTTATGGTATACTATGCATTTTGTGTATTATAAGCTTTACCTGGATTCCCGAAGGTTATACTTGTAGAATGGATTGTTCCCGTAAAATTAGAATTGGTACCCAGGTAGTATAGCGGTAGAAGCAGTCATTAATGCCTTCACGCTGCTTTCCATATGTGCATATGAACATTTATACAGGGTGTCTCAGACTACCTGTACACCCCTTTTATCTACGCAGGATAAGGTCCAATTAAAAATATGTTCAAACAAAAGTTATATTGGCTTAAAAAGATCTATTTATTGATCTTATTAGTTTGACCTTGGGCGGCATCGCAAAGGTCAGATCAAAATTACCTCAACTTTTTTAAATAGAACCCTCCATTTTTTATTGCATATTCTTGTAGCTTACCTCAAGAGCTTTCCAAAACGCTATAATAAAATATTTTTCCATTAAATACTTTACTAGTTATAAGAAGCCTTAATGGAAAAATATTTTATTACAGCGTTTTGGAAAGCTCTCGAGGTAAGCTACAAGAATGTGCAATAAAAAATGGAGGGTTTTATTTAGAAAAGTTGATGTAATTTTGATCTGATCTTTGCAACGCCACCCAAGGTCAAATTAATAAGATCAATAAATAGATCTTTTTAAGCCCTACAATTTTTGTCTGAACATATTTTTTATTGGACCTTATCCTGCGAAGATAAAAGAGGTGTACGAGTGGTCTGAGACATCCTGTATAGGGCCATTTGACGCTATAAGTGTAAAGCATTTTTTTAATTGGTCAATTCGTAAAATTCTTTGTTCTATCAATCAAACGTTTCGAAGCATTTGTATTAAGTGGATCACACTCATAATGCACCTAATATATCCTATATGAAACGTAAGCGTGTATGAAAAGCATTAAAGGCACTAGTAATCGTTGCTTTGTATCTGAGGTACTTTTGTACTTTTACATTTTATACTTTTAATTGAAAATAGTACTTTAGTTAAATGTAGAATAAAATACCTCATTCTGTATTTTGTAATTTGAGAGAAAAAATTGGATTGGCCAAAATGTAAAGAAAATTGAAGTTTTATTTTCTACGTATCTCTTATAAATAACGAATGGATTTGTAATAGCATCTACAATTCTGGTTTACGTGTGATTCGTTTTCATGAAAAATACATAGCAGGAATTCAGAAACTATATGGGACGAAAAGAAAAGACACGTGGAACAGAAGAGACATCATAATAATGAAGTAGAGAGAAAAAGAGAACGAGAATTGAACACAAGTGGCACCCACATGGCGCGCAGTTGCTCACAAGACCAAGTTTTTGTTCAGTTAGCTTGTCAGAATTTTAGTGTCGAGCCCAACTGGAGTTTTCTGGTAACACCGTGTGTCCAGCTCTATCTTCTACGTCTCTAGATCCCACACTGCCCACGGACAAATTATCGAACGTCGAACTTTACGTCCACCTTATAGATGACTGGAACCGAGCTAGGCTAAAGGTCAAAGATACGGTGAAACTTGAGCAGCTCTTTCGAGAAAACGCGGGGGAGCGATAAGTCTCTGCGAGGTATCATAATCATTGACCGAAGGAAGACGACTGAATTTTCTTAGTGACGGGTGTAGAAGTAAAAAAATATGAAGCAATGGAAAATAGTACTGACTGAATATCTATGGTTTATGATAATATAAATTTCTTCTTTGTATACATCTAGCCCTATACCCACAAAAAATATTTTTGAATTTAATGCTATTACTCTTGTAATATATCATAAAATAAGTTTGATACAGGGACAATATATAATATAATTATTTTGAGAAAAGAATATTTTATTCTTAAATGAAAAAAATTCTTAAATCTAAAATAAAATAATCTTGGTACTATCCTATTAATTTGCTCAGATTTAGATTAGACAATAGAAATTTGTAACTAATATTTTTGATTTAACAATAGATTGATCTGAAAAAATTTGAAGAATATTTTTTCTAATAAAATATCACGAAGGCTTACAAGGTACAAGGGAACTCGCTTCGTAGGTACCAAAAATACCTCGTCCCACAGCCAAAAGGTCCATAAGAACTCGCTTTACGCGTAAGCAGATTGCTGAGCTTTCCGTGGATGCGTTGATTATAATGTATCGCATGCGAATCTTTCGAGAAAGCGCTTCGCACGACCCTCTATTGGAGATCCGAACACCACATAGTGATTAATCATTGTTATAACATTGAACAAACTTTTGTTCTAAATGTAGAAATATAAGTTAAAAGTTGATATGTGTTACTCTTATCTCAAGACAATAAATCAATCTTATTTAATTCGATGAAGAAGAAAAGAAATTATAGACTTCATTTTAATATTATTTTAATTTTATACTGCATAAGGTTGAAAATTAAGTGCATCAAGAATATTTTTAGTCTTGTTATTACAAATTCTTTCTAAGAGGGTAATAATGTCAGATTTAAGATAATTATTTTGTAAGTAGAAAGCAATTCTTTTTAGGTACACTGAGAAAAAAAATTTGTTGACTTAAAAAAATATTAGTTCATTCATAAATGCGGCGGTCACGGACTGTCAAGCAAACATTTGTTAATTCAAAGAAATGTCATTTCGAGAAGAAACAGATAAACATTCGAATTATTACCGTGTATTTGACTCAAATAAATTAACATTTGAACTAAGTAATTCATATGCAACTAAACGTATTTAGTTCAGTTAACAGTTTTTTTTTCTCAGTGTAGATTTTAATTTTAACTCTTTTAGTGCTGATTGGATCATACGCAATATGATCGCGTGAAATATAATATTTTACTGTAGCTTTAGTTTTCATTTAATACTTTCGTTTACTATTGAAAGAGAGGTTGGACATTTCAAATACACCCAATGCTCGCTATGTCCAATTCAGCGAAAAATCATCCATAATGCTTACAGTGTGCTATTTGCTGTGGTATTTACCTTATTCTTACTCTTTTAGTTTATAGCAGTGAAGGGGTTAAGTAAGAATAAATAAGAAATTAAAATAAGAAATAAAGGAATAAAAATAAAGAATTCAAAAAATAAGATTAAATAAGAATACATATATTCTCTGAATATTTCATGGTTATAATCTATTGAGCCATTTTTTTTCGGATTTCTTGGTCAATAGAGTACGTTCCGAAACGTACTGACAGTATTGAAACCTATTCACATTGTACATATATGTATATGCGGTAGATTTCAGTATTGTCAGCATATTTCAGACTTGAGTTTATCTTAACGAAGCTCAAGTAAGTTTTTGGAATTAAGGACTAATATAAGAATAAAACATGAAATATATATATTCCCGAAACATAATTACTATTTATACACACATTTATTTATTTTATTCATATATATATAATATATTATTTTTCAACTTTCAACTCTCCAACTTTTTATAAAATTGGCATACATGGAATGAAAGTCGGGATTAAATCTTAAATCCATCGACTACGAATAGCTATTATGAATAACTCTTAAATGCGCTGTTACCTGTAAATTATTTCATTATAAATGAAAGAAAAATATCTTGCAGAACTAAAATTATTTTCATTCTTAAATTTCAAATAGACTGTATCTTATTTCAGCAGCTAACTTATAAAAGATTGGTTATAAATATAATGAGCTCTCCGCAGACATCGCTGAATTTCACTACTTAATTAGGCATGTGGGTCACTGAGGGAATGTTATATTTTTTAAAGAATTTTTGAGCTCAAAAAATCTGAAAAAAATTCTGGTATACTCTTTCAATATTTTATATGAATATGATTTTACAGTTATTTGATCCAAAACGTTTCTTACTGTTTTTGTACGTGTCCGAATTTGAGGCTGAGAATAATTCAAGATAAAAAAATCATCTGAGTTTTGAAAGACTCACGATGTCTGCGGAGGGTTAATAAATGACAAAAATAATTTCTCTTAATAAAAGAATATAATAATATAATTTATGGAAGTATATAGACTTCATTACATAACTGTAATATTAGTAAATATATTTTTATATTCAAAAAAATAAAAAAATACTAAAAAATTTGAAATCGATAATTCATGTTTATTATACATATACCTGAATATAATCACATGTGTCACATGAATAGTAAACATATGAGTGTTACTTTCTTTTACAGAAATATAAATATCAAACTACCTGCTTTACATGTCTAAAGGTATTTGTATAAAATCTGAGAATTTAAGAAAAATTTTGTTTCAATAAATCTGTGCAGAAGAAAACAGCGTAACGAATCTTTTATTCTATTTATTGAATCGCTGTTTTTTCTTTGTCATTGATAATAACATGGAGACGCGCGACACATGTTATGTAGTAACCCAGAAAATTTCACGGAAATTTTGGAAAAAAGAATGGTCTTTTCTGATTTTTTGTTATTGCATTCCTGAGATTTTTTCAAGATAATATCATCTTTATTGTCCTTTACACGTCAATAGTTTTAGAATCTCTTTCACATGTAAGAGCACTAATAAGTAATTTATCAATAAAGTCCGCTGTCATTACAATCGTATTTTCCCGTATTTTTTCTTAGAAAAAAATAGGAAAACCTTGGTTTTTCCCTTGATATTATTTGTCTGGAAAATTAAGGAAACTGGTCGTAAGGTACCGGCCAAGATGTAGAAAGGAAAAAGCGGAAAGGTAGAAAGGTAGAAAGTAACATATAGTAACGTATGATCGTTAATACAAAGGCTTCATTCCGTATCAAAGACAACGGCGAAACATCTTGCGCGCGTATGCGCAAAGTATAATGCGCAGTGCAAATGTATTTAGAGTTTAAAAGGATTTTAAACTGCGTGCATTTCATCGAAGAACTTTAGACCGCATCGCAGAGCGATTCACGTGAAAACACAGGAAGGTTGTTACACCTATCGCTGATTCACGCGACTTATTGTTCTGTCTCACGAGAAAAGTAAACGAAAAAAAAGAGAGGAGAGAGAGAGAAAACTTCGAAATCAGGGAGTAGCGGAGAGGAAACAGGCGGACAATGACAACATTAGACGGAGAGAGATCGAGGCAGAACGAGGTACGGGAGAAGAAAGAAAAGAAATACGCAGGAACGCGTACGACGTACGATCGTTCGTAGGTCCGTATAAACCGTATAGGATACGGCGAAGATAAAGAAACACAGTTGCGAATCACGCTGCGGTGGCGCCTAATGGGCGGCAACAAAAAGGGACACAGAGTGGCCATTGTAGCGGGGAAAGGGAGGAATTCCCCTCCATCTCCCACGACATAGTGCGTTGAGGGGGAGAGATGCTACCCCCCACTTCGTGCCGCACCTACCGCTTCTCCTCCCAAAACGGTCCGGCTCGGTGGCTCGGTGCACTTCGAGCGCGCTCGGTGATCTCCGCGTCGCGTCTGGACCGCGACCCGCGACGTGCCGGAGATCAGGGCAGTGCTGTAGCATCCGCGGGTACTCCGACGGACATTCGGTATAATGCTTCGTTAATTGATATCGGTATATCTTATTACTAGGTATCAACGCCGATATTGGCTAATCTGGTAACAACCATAACTAAGCCCTGACTGTTAATATCAACTGATTACTAATAGTAATTATACGCGTATATATCGTCGACTACTGATTATCAATAGTAGTATCGATACTAGATACTGTTGTTATCAATTCCAAATACTAATATAAAAATAATAAGGCTAAACTTAGACTGTTATTGCAACTTCATGATTCTAATTCTACTGCATTACATTAATATTAATTGATTAAACTTTCGGTACACAAAGTACTTTAATAGATCTGTCAGTTAGAAATCGATTCAATAAACATTAAAGGCCGGCAGGAGAGACTATGGAAATACTAAAGACGAATTTTTATTCTAACAGATTACAGCTACAATACTGCAAAAATCACAATATAATTGCGATATTTGTAATAAAGAAAATTGCACGCATCTTTATAAAAAATGATTTTTTTGGGGAAAAAAAGAAAAATTTATTCTTCTGCATATAGCTAATTGAATTGCAAATAATCAAATATTTCACACAAACATAATTTATTAAAAAATCATTTATACACTGAAAAAAAGTCTGATAACTACCAAATGTATAGTGAAATAGTATCAATTAAATATTTTGTCAATATAATCAAAAATAATTTTTCTAAATGTTTCGTTAGTATTACCACATCTGGTATAAGTTTACTAAATACTTAGAAAAGAAAAATTATTTTTGGTTACATTGACCAAATACTTAATTGATTCTATTTCACTATACATTTGATAATTATTACCAGTCTTTTTTTTCAGTGTACTATTAAAATTTATTTATTTTTCGATTAAGTATTATATTATTCTCAGTAGCAGTAGGCCAATTGTTCCTAATAAATTGTTTTATAAAAATCTAGATTTAAATCCGAATTCGCTACAAACTCAATTTTGTTAAGATATTATGTTTATAAGATTATGTTTTCTTTATAAGAAGGGGAACAAAGTTTTTCTCAAATGATTTTAAAAGTTTTCACAATATAATTTCAGACGTTTTTAAAAATGTTAAGACGTTTATTAAATTGTTAGTCCATAGCTATTATTATATAATATTAGCTTTCCAATTTATTAAAATTTAAAACTACATATTATGATTTACAAAAATAAAAAAATAACAATAAAGGATTTATAAGAACAAAGAAATAACAATCAAGCGTAGTTTTAACATTGCCTAACATTGTTTTAAAATACCATATTGATTCTATTAACTACTAGCTATTTACTACTAACATTTTTCTAAATAGGTACCGAATGAAAAGAAAATCACTGACATATCAGATATTTAAATGGCACAATGAATCTGTTTTTTTAGCTAAACTTCGTGCCGATTTACCTTTCCTCTTTTTCTTTTCACGTTGGAGAGAAAAAGAGAAAAGACAATCCACATGCACAAGAAGTTTAGTTTCATTTATTTAAGGGCCTGCGCACAATAGAGAAATATTAGATATTAGGAATAAGAATTAAAATTTTAGGATCAGTTTCCTCAATGAATACTATAGATAAATAATAAGTTGTGTTGTATCTTGTACGGCATATTTATGTCTTACGTTTTATTCGTATCCATTGTACGTTACATTTAATATTCATTGGGAAAATTGATACTAAAATTTTAATTCTTATTCCTAATATTTTATATTCCTCTATTGTGCGCAGGCCCTAACAAAAAAAACCAATATGTAACCTTTAACTATGTGGTTTCAAATTGATTGTAAGACCGGGGCCGAATTACTTTAGCTTCGGAAATAGTTTCTATTACTATCGCTGCTTTTCCTTTCTCCTTTCTATGCCTCTAACAATAAATGATATATCGCGGGAAGGAATTTGTATGATCGCTTCTTGCTGTACAGCGCGTTATCGATTGCATCACGCTTAAATCGCGCGTCCAGCCGACCGACCAAACCGTGTTATTCATCAAGACGCCCTCGTCGATGACGGGCGTCGTTAACAGAAAGGGGAAGATTAACATCGTACCAAGAAATTCAACACCTCGAAAGCAGCGTGATTAAAGACGAGACAAGTCAAAGATGAGGAAGAGGAGGAGATGGAGGAAAAAACGGTGGAGAAGAGTTTAGGGCGGGAGAGAGGAAGGTGGAGACGCTATTGGCTCTTCTAATTGCCAGTACTGGCCAAATAGAAGGCGATTTGCTCTCTCTTCGCGCGTCTCGACTGCCACTCTGTATCGCGCGATCGCTGCTTTGCTCGACGCCTCTCGTTTAACATACCGACACAAAAAAATGTAGGCAAGAGGAAGTGTCATACATTTTCGTTCGGCCGTTGCCTGAGCCGTCCGCGCTTGTCGGCTCGTTGATCTTCCGCAGGCCATCTTGCCCTGAAGCGATGGCTCCGCAACTGTAGATCGACGTATGCATGCAGAAAACGAGTACGATTGCGCGAGACTGCGTGCCAGTGTAATCCAGTGCAGTTAAGTAAGAAGATGAAGGCTGGAAGTGAAAGAATATAAAATTATCAAAAATTTGTACGTGTATTTAAACTTTTTTCGACTGTATTAGAAATAATACATGTATTATTACTTCTTAAAGTTGAAGAAAGCTTGAATGCACGTTGAAGTATAAGGTATCTGAGAAGCGTTTAAATGTTTGCTTGACAGATGGAAATTACGAAATTAAACTGTGAGAAAAACCATAATTGTTTTAATGATGAGGGTTTGAGCAATTGTTTCAATAGAAAGTTAACAATTTGTACATTGTATTATTCCGTTGTACACTGAGAAAAAAAGTTGTTAACTTGACTAAAGTTTTCGATTAAATTTTTTCAGTTCAAGTATTTATGTATGTGACTTAAATACATAAAATAAAATAATACTTGAACTTCAGTTTAAGCATTTATATATTTAACTTAAATACATAAATACTTGAGAAAATTCAATCAAGTTGAAAAATTTAGTCAAGTTAACAATTTTTTTCTCAGTGTACCTTCACCTTTTACCAGAGTGTATTAAGTACCAAGCTTTTTTAATATTCGAAATTTTTAAAATAATTTAAAAATTTGAGAACTTATCTATATATTTTATTGACATTATTATTAATATAATTGATTACTTTATAACTGAATAAGAATATATAGAAATTAAAAAAACAAGATAAATGATTTTTTGATTGTACAGCAGTGTAGATATATAATATAGTTTATTCAAAATCTTTTGATTGCAAATATAGTCTCACAGTAACACAATTAATATTAGCTCAATAATATTATAATTCAGGTAACATCTCACATTGCGTGTATAAACAGATTAGATTCCTAAAAGGTTAAATTCGCATCACCCATAGTTCAAACAGTTCGAAATTGGAAATATTGGCATTCATACTTAAAATATAAATACAAAAATTACATACATACATAACATTTTTTTGGAAAATCACTATAATTATCCAAGATAATTTTTGCAAAGTTTCATTGCAGAGATTAATTTATTCTGTAATTAAACAAATAAATAAACATTGCTTATCGCCAAAAGTCCGAAGTGTATTAAAATATTAAAAACTATTGAAAATATTTTAACATTCCAAAAGAATCGGCTTTTATCGAATTCGATATCTGTCGGGGAGGAATATCTGTCGGTAAACAATCAAGAGGCTACGCAGCGCGAGGACCGATTAATTTGTAGCATGTCTACCGCTCGCGAGACGGCGGCGGCGGTCCGGCTCCGATTACGATCATTGCCCGACGACGCCTGTTGTTTAATGATGCCGCTGGCTCTCGCGCGCGCGGAGCCCACTTCTCTTTCTTTCTCTCTTTCTCTCGGACATTGTTCCGTGACGGTCCTCCGTTTTCATTCAGTAATTCGCAGGCAGCTGCACACTAATAATAGTAGCGGACAGTGCCGCTACCACGTCGCCGCGTTCTCACTGCCTTCGACGTAACGACGAGGAACGAGCGGACGTGCTCGAGAAGATGAGAGAAGAGGAAGACAGTGGGAGCCGCGCGTGAGCGAGGGGGAGGGGAACGGTATCGGGGGAGGGACGGAATCGCCACATTGATTCCGACCGCTGAATTTGGAAGAACCCGTGACTAAGAACTCGTGACTCGGTCTGCCAAGCGATTGATTAACTATAATTCGGTCGCGGGATGAGAGTACGATGAAATAAACTTGCGGTACGTACACCCAGAAAAAAGTTTCTTCAAGTCAAAGCGCGATTTAAGATATCATTGCATATCGGAAGCGTAAATTATAATCGTGTTTAATTATAAACGTTAATGACAACATGGATAAAACCTCAGTAAAATATAACCTCACCTATTGATAGATGGGTATTTTTTTTTTATCATATTTACATTTTTTTCATCTACAATCAAAGAGCGCGTTCAAGCCGACAAAGCAACTAGCCTGCTGAACGAGCGATTGAACATGATTGCTTCTTACCTATCCTGTATCCGACAATAAGTATATTCAACTGCGGCGAGCAGACTAGCTGCTTTGTCTGGCTTGAATGCACTCAATGATTTCTTCGCGATATGAAATATTTCTGCTCTCCTTTCTCAGAAAGGCAGTAATTTAGGAAAAAGTAGTATATAAATTTATTTCAAGAATGCATTATTAAAAAGCAGTAAATACTAAGTAACGCTACTCTCTCAAGATAATATTTTGAGTTTAAAATCACTGAAAATTATATGTAAACTATGCTTGAAAATAATTACGAATATCATGATTAGGGCCGGTATTCATAGTTGGTTCTTATTTTAAGACCATCTTAAATAATGTCTTACGATGTTAATACGGCTCTCTGATTGGTTGATGAAATCTAAAGATAGTATCCTAAGATAGATTTTTTCTGAATAAATTAAATGATATTGTCAGATGTTTAATTAAGTTTTATTATTGTTTCGAAATAAATAATATTGCTCGTTAAAGGCCGAATTATCTATGTTTATTCTTAAGATAGTACTTAGCGCAATCTTAAATATAAGAATCGATTATGAATACCAGCCTAAGGCTCAGATTTTAATGGCCTTAAAATAAATGATAATATCAAAACATAAATACCTTTATTAGATTTCCAAGAAAATCTTATGTGATCTAAGAATTTAAATAAAAGCTGAAAAGAATTTATTTCAACTCTTTCGTTTCTTTTTTTTTACATATTAAGTTTCAGGGGATCCCTACGCACTTTTCTGTTTCAAAACTTTGTAGCCTTTTAAGTGGTCATAAAAGAAGTGATTCCTGATGCCTTTTACTGACTAATATTCAACTAATAAATGATTTCGTCCATTGAATGATCTATAACAATTACAGTCATTTATTTTACTCAAAAGTTGCATAGAGAGTTGTGCGTTTGTTCTCCGTGCTAAAGATCCAGGTTCAAATCTACCCAGAACATATCAGAGATTTTAATTGATTTAATTCCACTTCTCATTCGGAAAGTAATGGTAAATCATCGAGAGTACCTTTGCCAAGACCATCCTACACACATTTCCCGAAGGCTACGCTAAAGAAAATGTGTGAAACTGTATCATATGTAACACAACTTTAGACTAAGACTGTATCAAAGCCTAAGGAACTAGGGCTGCATAAAAGCCTAAAAACTTAGTGTTATATCAAGCTTTAAAAGAAACCTAGGGGCTGTGTTAGGCCTAGAGACCAAGCTGTCTGTAAGCCTTAAGGAAAAAGAGATTAACTGGAAAGACACTCTTTATCTAGGTGATTTTTAGTTACCTATTTACCCTTTTATATCCATTTTCAATTTTTTTTCTAGATATCTTATTCCCTTTGATGACTAGATTTTCAGGAGCAATTTTTTTTACCAATTGCGATCTAAAAATTTTGCGATTCGACCCAGAGTTGAAGGTTTTCAAATAGAAAAGCGCGTAGAGACGTATCCTGAGACTTAATCAAAATACAAAAATAAAATAAAATAATGTTGTGTAAAGAAAAACCTGAAGCAGGATAACAATTAATAAATAATTTTACAACCAAACTGCTCCAATTAGAGTAAAAATATATATGAGCATTGTTTGTGAAGTATTGAAAAAGAGTATTCTTAACATCTCATCCATAACTATTATTATTTTATCGAAAAGGGAGGAATGAGTTTGAAGACGTACGTGTACGCTTTATGTGCTTAGAATAAGCGATTCCTGTGCACACTTCGCGGACGTATCGCCTGCCTCGCAGCGGTGAAAAGTCAAGGGAATTAAACGCAGATAACCGAACCTTATCGCGCGCTATTTCTGCTACTTCTCCATTCTCACCGCATAATTAACGTTCTGCGTTTAACCTCATTAAATGTGCCGTTTTGCATATATTTCGAAAAAATCAGTTGTACGTTTTGAGATACAATATAATTAATTAAATATTGCAAGACCCACATTGGTGATTAGGGTTTAATTAATTTTAAATTGTAAAAATTTTAAGTTTAATAAATTGTGTTATATTATATGCTTATTTGTGTCTGTACATTTATATCTATACATTTCAATTAAATCTCTCAAAATCTCAGGGCTTAATTTTAAATTAGAAAAAGCTCGAAGCTTTTCCTGCTTTCATCTACACCACAAACTTAACTTGTTAGCATTCTTTTCGAAAAGATATTTCATCTGTAAGTAATACTTTATTTGCATAAACAAAATAGAATTTTTCATTACCAAACATCTTATATGAAAATATTTTTCATTTTTATTTCATTTTTCATCGTTATAACAATATTTTCATTACCATTTAACATTTATATAATACATGCGTGCTCGTTTTTATGAATTTCAAGTTATGATATCAATTTTTAAAAACGTAATATTAACATTAGCCTACATGTTAAATATTAAATTAGATCCGAAACATTAGCCTACATGTTAAATATTAAATTATATCCGAAATTTTAATATCAGAAGGATTAAAGAAAGCAATTTTTGTTCATCCTCTCTCTCTCTCTCGTATTTTTTATATCAGATCATACTATAATTGTTTTCCTTCCAAGATGCACTAGACGCATTATTTTCTCCCTTCGAAGTCCAACCCTCGAGAGAGAGAGAGAAAGAGAGAGAAACAAAGAGAGGATGTTGAAGAAAACCATACTGCGCACGCATCTCCATATAACGTGCGCATCCTTTCATTTGTCAGATAAAGAATGAAATAACGTCCGCATGCCAGTTAAAGTCGAAGATACTATATTTCCGCTTAATGAGCGTTTCGCGATAAGAAATGCTTTTTTGTCGATATGAGAACCAACTACAGAAACTCGTGAGTCCAACTTCCCTCGGATTTTTCATCGATTCTACGATCATCACGAGAAATCATAGAATGAGATGTTTCATTAATTCACATTAATTTTGGGAAGCATTGCAAAATAACGATAAATCAAATGTACATAATAGTCAAGAATCAATATATTAAATTCGTACTTGAATACTTCCTTCTGAGGGAGTACTTGCCCCAAAATATTTAATCTACGCACATACACACATACACAGATACATTCATTTTATTTACAGTCTAGAAAAATGTACGATTGTATAAGAAAGCGCAGCCAAAATGAATCTCATAATTTAGTTAAGTATAGTATTAAAGTCCCCAAAGTGCGCACACGTAAATTAGACATTTTTAAAACGCCTGAAAGCGTCCGGTCATTTTTAAAGTGACCGAAGCGCTGAAACAATGGAGGACACGCCATAATTTTTTTACGACCTTTCGCTCGTGGCGCTCGACCAATGCGAAATGGAGCGGGGCACGCGCGGGTGGTGGCTACGCTCCTAGCCTTGATTGCGGCCGACGCACACGCCGACGTTGACGCAGGGGAACGCGACGCAGGTAGGGGATGTGGCGACGGCACGGCACGGCGGACAAACGGATATATAGCACACGCACGAATCGCTCGAGGATAACATCTCGCTGTCCCAGGAACGGCGGACGGTAGAGCGGAGGGGG
>QKQZ01000234.1:0-26360 GCA_003595255.1 Solenopsis fugax | reverse complement strand
AAGGCTACAAATTGTTTGATCAAAACAACTATATATTTAGTAACTATCACTATAAAATTCATTCGATAACTATTCAACCAAACTTTCGTTGATTTTGGTTGAAGATGGCTCGAAGAATGAGCCGAAACGTACAATAAATTTTATGTAACATTACTTAAATTTATATTACTACTTTGCGCACTAATAACCGCGCCTGACTCGTACTCGCCGCATATTCTTTTGTTTTTATGAAAATAATTGTTTGGTTAAGGTTACAAATTGTTTGGTCAAAACAACTATATATTTGGTAATTATAGCTATAAAATTCATTTATTCACTATTTAACCAAACTTTCGTTGATTTCACCAAACATTTCTCTCAGTGTAAATAATCGAAAAATGAGCCACTGCGATATTTAAGATATTTTTTTAAATGTCAATCTGTAATAGACCGTTAAATGACAAATTATATTCACAAACTGTTGAGTCGGCAAATAAGTTTCTCCGGTTTTTGCTCCGGTGCAGGTTTATTCCAATTTACTCTTTATTTGAAATTGTGTTAAAATTGTGTTTCATTCCGCCCTAAAAAACCGAATGAATTTATTTGCCAATCCAATATATACATTGTTAAAAATGTCATGAAATTCAATGTATTTTTAAGTTACACATAAAATTTAATGTGTCTGTAACTGAAAAGCATGTGCATGAAATTTTAGTGCGCTTTTGACAACATTAAACTTACATTAAATGTACATTAAATTATTTTAATGTACCTGCTTGAAGTTGCTTCCGTTACATTGCATTAAATTCTGCTGTCGATTTTTAACTTGTGTACTTATACGATAAAAATAATTTTGTTTTCTTAACAGAGCTGAATGTGTTTTTTATGGCGTTAAAGAGCGATTCTTAATGCTCATTGACGAGTGACGCTAAAGTGCCTCGTAATTAACGCCGCTGGACACAGGCGTGTGTCAATAAAATTTGATAAATGCGTGACCGAGGTACGCGATGTTTTACGAGCAAGACGCCATCAGCGGGCCGCACGTCGGTGGCTTTTACACGTCCCATAAACCGATACATCTGCATCGCGCCAATGTACGAGTTCGCATATCCGCAATCGTTTCAATCTCGCAGGTCGCCAAACGGAGCAACTGCCATTAAAATTCTAACATTTTCGTTTCATCTGAATCACGCGTATCATGCGAGAAACGCGCGTGTAAGGCGAAGGTCATAAACCAAGTATGCGAATATGAGTTTTAGTCATCCAAGAGTTTCCGTTTTTTAAGAGAAAGTTCATAGGCAATAGCCCCATAATTTTTGTCATCCCATTTTGATATCCGACAAGAAGAACGACGTGAAAGCTGAAATTATTTACTCCGTACTGCTCGCTTCCTTGTAGTATGGCAAATTCCAATTAATTATCCAACTTACTGTCGTCCCGTTCGCGGCCTCTTCCTCGATGCGTATCATTTGCATAAATAATACACCAAACTATTTTCGCACCACGTGCATCTGCCGGCTTCGTTCCCTTGTTAATTCCGGACTTCTAGCTCGCATTCTTCTTCGCGCTGCGTGTATATATTACTCTGCACGGCTCATCCGCGTGCCGTTATCTCGACGTTTCGTAAATTTCGCGGATCCGTCGGCTCGGATGTTGCCGCGAGCCGCTCGTTTCCTTATTACCAGCCGCAGGTGCAATCAGTGACGATTCTCCGTTAGAATCACGGCGAAGGAGCGGAGGGAAATGAAAAGAGGAGGACAAGGATGAGCCCAGCGGCGAATAAAGTAAATGATACGGCTCCATCGATTCTCTGAAATAATAAGTGGACTCGGCTCTTGCTAATGCGGAACGAAAACGAGATCGATATCACGCGATCTCTGCGATCGATAAACAGACATTAACGATATTTTGTAAGTAATCGATATCCCGAACAACGTTCGCGATACTTGCGTGTCACAATATACACGTAGTATCAATTAGGAGCACGTAATATAATTTTTCTATTGGCAGCAATTATTTCTATTTATTTTTCATCACAGTGAAATTTTTTTTAATACAAAAAAGAATCAAATATTTGCTTTAATATCAGTTAATGTACGAGAAAGAAAAAAAATATGGTCCCTATCTCTGCATAATTACCAAAAATATAATGAAATACGTTTGTACGGAGAGAAAATTTTCTCTTAGGATCTCAAAATCATAATAGTCATTGGACAGCACGACAATAGTAAGATTCTTCGAAATCTATGTTGTCCCATGTTTACCATGATTTAAATTGTAAAAGAAAATTCTTTTCATGTATTATTAAAAACAATATTGCTATAATAAGATTCCTTTATAAAATACAGAGAAAAATGTTTCCTTAGATTTAAGAATTTTTTTTAATTTAAAGAAGTTTATGCATTGGAATAGTTCAAGTCAATGTTTCAAAGAATTAAAACAATGTTTTAAAAACATTGTTTCAAAGAAAATATCTTGTTATTTCAATAAAGAAGTCTATTGTTTTAATTAAATAACTTCATTATATTCATTTATTTTGGTATAATATATATTTATTTTTCAAACTTTACTAATCTTGCTTATAAAAAAAATGCCATTTTACTTTAATTAATTTTTGTAAAAACACGTTATACCTAGAAAAGAATATTAGAATATTTACTGGTAAATGTTGACATCAAAGAAGCATGTTTAGAAGCATGGTAGACCACACGTTTTTAAAACTACTCGTTTTTAATAAAACTAAACTTAATGAAATCTTTTTTTGGAAACAAACAAATCAAACTACTTTTATTATTAATACTTTAGGTATTAGCACTTGTAAAGATTAATATTGATCTAAACCGCAGCACTTAATTTCAGTCACTAATCTAAAATGCGTGCATATATAGGTAGTTGCCAAATATTGCTAGCTAAATTGAAGCACGGAAGCTTACTGTGTTGCATCAAAAAGCAAGACATGATTACAACGGTTATTCCATTGTTATAAATTAATTACAAATAGTAACTCTTGTTTCAAATATATTCTATATCATTTTTATACAAAGAATTGTTTTATTTTATTGAATAATATTTAGTGTAACCAAAGAAAATGTTTGTTTCTTTTCATCGAAACGTATTGTTTCAAACAATCCTGTTTTTTCCTGACAAATAATATGGTTTAATGCAACCAAATAGAAAAATTTGTATTCAACAAAATAATGTTTTATCTAAAGATTGCTTCTGTAAAGTAAATGTAAGCCAAACAAACAGCAATACTGAATGTAAAGAAATGTTTTGCTGTGAGTACTCAAGTCAACATTAAGTTTCAATTGAATGCTTTAGAAAAGAGAAACACAGCTAGACTTTCTGCAAGTATACTTGTTGCGAAGCGCAATTTTTCATTATTTTTCAAGAATTTAATTCAACTTCGAGGCGAAGTTTATGAGCAAAATGAGAAAGGCTGCTTGGAATGTGCTTTCATTTTATTTTTACGTGGCGATTTCACGAGGGAGAAGAGAGCTTTCAACGTTTCTCTAATTAAATGCGAAACATTCCGAACGGAGAATTCGCCGGCCGGCGGTATCGCTCGAGGGGGCGCGAAAAGTCTCGCAGGCGGAATCTACTAGATTCGCGGGATCGTCGGCACACTTTCGTGGCGAATAACGCGCTCGCATGTCCCGCGATTTAGTTGCTAAACCGGTCGAAGGTGCAGCGCAGGAGCCGCAAATTAACGTTATTCACGCAGTACTGCGCGACGCGCGCGAGCGCAAAGTTGCATCGTCACGAGACTCGATGAATTTTATTAGGCTTGTTCGTCCCACGGCGACTTTATCGTGCGCGCTCACCTCAAGGCTGCGCGTGGACAGCCCGGCTCTCCTCGGCCTGCTCGATTAATCGGTTTATATGTCGCTTCCCTTTTGATTTGTTTGCCACGGTGTCTAACCGCCGCGCCGCGCCGCGCCGACGGGGGTTCCGGCGACGTAAATACGACTTAGGCAAGAATTGTGGAATTATAAAGATAGAAATGCTATAAATAACAGGGAAATGGAAATAAAAGCGAGAGAGGCCGCGAAGTGCGGCGATCTAGTCGATTAATAAAGATGCTCGTTTAATTAGCGCGTTGTGCGGCCCCGCCGTGCGCCGCGCGGATGATTTATGAAGTCGGCGTAATCCGCGACGCGATAAAAAGTGATCGCGGACGAGGAGGCATTTAGATATCAAATTTATTCATAAACGTTTTGATATCAAATTTATTCATAAATGTTTGATATAGACTGAAAGTATTTTAATTGCAGCGATAACTGCGCTTCGTTTTATTCTCTCTCTCTCTCTCTTACGCCGTTATTTATACACCTATACTTTATATATCAATACCCAGGTGAGGCAGGACAAAATAGAATTCAGTCGGGAAATCGGGGAACGGGCAATTCAGCGGTGCATTCTTGTGAGACGAAACGTGAGCTCCGATGTAAATGCGGATCCAACGCGTGTGCCGCTTCGTTGTTGCACCAGTAGGTGGCAATCTAATACGGTGCAGCGATGCATTCGTATGCGCCAGATGAAGCGAGTATGCCAGGAGGCAATTTGTGCTGCCTGCTCCCAGGGGTGCGAGAGCCGCTTTTTCGATTGCGATTTATTCGTGTTTTAGCTGTGCACGTGGACCTCTCATTCGCGACATTTCGCGTGACACGTGGCTGGATCGAAACTCGAGTGCATGAAATATGGATAGAGTAGCAATTGTTAGCGAAGGACGTCCAGCTTTTTTTTCCCGATTTAAAGATTTATTTACTCACGAGAATAATATATGGAACATGACGAAATAACGTTCTACTTCTCTCGATTGCAGAAACTTATCTTCTTACATCTAAGATATCGAAAAAAATCTATACAAAAATCATAAAACACATTTCCACTAAATGTTCTACACAATAAACATGATTCTGAGCTTTCTGGAAAAATTACATAAAAGTTATTCATTTATCTCCGTGTCATTTATTTTTTCAATTACTATTCAATTCATTATTTTATTCATTATTTTATTCATCTAAAAGTTTTAGTAAAATTGCATCTTATATACACTGAGAGAAATCGTTTGGTAGAATAGTGATCAAATGAATTTTATAGTTACTGGTACCAAAAACTTTGTTACATTTAACAAAACTTTTTGTAATTTGTTGTATGAAAATAATTATTTGGTTAAGGCTACAAATTATTTGGTCAAAACAATTATATATTTAGTAACTATCAGTATAAAATTCATTTGATCACTATTCAAACAAACTTTGGTTGATTTTACCAAACATTTCTCTCATTGTAGTATAAGACAAACTCAATCTATAAGAGATCGATTAATAACGGTGTAGTAGTGCTCGCAACAAAGCACTCACAAAAGGAACCGAAAGTTACCGAAAGTTTGCGTCTCTATTATTATCGAAACGGAAACTACTTTCTGCTTGCTAATAATTGACAACGTCCCAAGTGGTGCGTTTCTTCGATCTCGAAATAAACTTCGATGCAATTAACAGACGGATATTTATCGTGCTCGCTTTCTCTTTATCTGATATGTCGCGGATCATCCTCGACGGAATTTCTAACGGAGAAAACGTGTGTCTGAGGTGCCCTATGCCTTACACTTTCGGAAAAAAAAAATATAAATCTCATGTGATATTGATTTATCGTTTCTTGCAGGAAATAAAATAACGGTCTGTCAACGGATCAGATTGGAGAAATCATCGATTTCCAATACGTTTTGCAGTAAGTGCATTGCGAAAAATATTTTGCTTTTAACCGTTCGCAGACCATTTTTCATTTTGCTTAGTCAGACCAATAGGAACGTTATGCTTGTCGCTGAAGAAACGTTTATGCTTTTTAAAGGATTTTTGATATATAAAATATCTGAAAAAATTTTGGTACACTCTTTCAACATTTGGGAATATGATTGTACAATAATATGATCCAAAACGTTTTTTACTTTCTTTGTATATATCAAAATTTGAGGCAGAATCGGCAAACTGCAATAAAAAAAGTCATAACTTTTTTTATACGTGCATACAAAAAAAATCTCTTTAGCTCAAACAGTCCAAGTTAGTACTTACGAGAAGAAATAGTGTAATTTATTTTAAAAAAAAAGTATAATTATTTGATAACCTGAAATCAATAGTTTTTGTTTATAGAAAATGGGAACGAAAATAATAGAAAAGAGAGAAAAATTGTTTTTTGCAAAAATAATCAGTATTTTATTTTAGAAATGTTCATTTAAAAGTAGTTTGAGAAAGAAATATAATTATTGCATATATGATATTGCATTATTTATAAAAATGCGCACGATGTGTTTGCTGCTCGCAAACTGCTTTTTAATAAAACGTTTTTTATCACATTTTTAATCGCAAAAAACATTTTCTTTTTTCTAACTTATTAGAACACGCGAGTACGTTTTCTTCAATTTATAAGATTTCATGCATCGATTTCAGGGTTTTAGGCAAGCTGTTCATATACAAGTGAGCTTGTATACGAGTTAAACTTCCGTCGGTATCTTTCTCGTTATATCGTTCATCTTCGATCTCCTCGCCGTCAGTTTCATTGTCAGAAAGCTTGTCGTAAAATATACAGCTCGTGTAAAATATCTATAATTTCCGCTCGAGACCGTTTTCCAATCTTGAATATAGGTACGTTCTGAATTTCTATATGTATTATGATGAAAATAATCTTTTACTAAGATTACGTATCAAAATAAAGGCTAAAAGTAGCAAGAAGCGTGATCCATTTACTTTAGCAAAAAATAACTGCCCGACCCAAACGGGGGTGTGGACGGCACACGCTTGACTTTCGTTTATCACTGTATGAAACACGATATCTTTTATCCGATAAGTCTTTACTATCAACAACTTTTTTTAGGAAGAAAGCCGATTTCTTCCGTTTAGTATCTACTAAATAATCAAAACTGAAAAAATTATCGGAATCTTCAAAGCTTCCGATTGATCTGCAAAGGATTAATACAAACTTTTAAATTTTCTGAGAGATACATATGTAATAGCGAGTTATAAGATCAAAGCGTGAGATATTACACGTTACAGGAAGCAGCGTCGATCGAGATAGCTGTGATACACTCGAGATATAAACCTGATACTAGAGTATTTTCTAATGAATAAACTTGATAATCGTGGTAACATCCTTACAAGCGTAATATCACTTATTCGACACGCACTTTAAAATCTTTAAGACAAAATAATTATCGATTATATCATTCGAAGACGTTTCCGTGTCAAAATCATCTTCGCTGATCGTATCTTGCTACAGCAGTCTTGCAATCTTGTTGGAAGCGTACAGCTATATATTATGAAAAAAAAAAATTGCGGGATATTTTCTGAAAGTTTTCTTTCTAGATGTTATCTTCGTCGAAAAAAAAATGGAAGTATCTTAGTACTTTAATACGCTTTCAAGTATGGCTGTTATCTCGCCATTATCTCACAGAGGCTTGGTTTCGGTGCATCTATCACCGAGCCGATTATCGCATATTACCTCGCCATTACGCTACACATTGTCATGGAATATTAATAAGCCAATATCTATCATCTTACCCCGGCGTCTTCGATCGGCGACGCCGCGATTTCTCGAGAGGCACGTGGATTACCCAGTGCCGTTACAACAATGGCGTGAAATTCAAAAGTCGGCGGAGGTGGTGAGAGAAAGGAGAAGAAAGGGGACGAGATATCGAGGAAACACTCACGTGGATGGCGGAGCGGCGCAATCAACGGGGTGTATCCGCCCGCGAAACTCAGACTCTCATATGCATACCCGTCCCGCGCCGTAATAAATCCGACAATTTGCATGAATGCACGCGTATAAACACGGCGCTGGGCACCGTGTAGAAAGCGGGCACCGCTCTTCGTGATTTTCAGGGGAATTATAAATCCCGTCCACGAGGAAGTACGAGGGCGCGAGATGGGCATCTCGAGAGATCAATGTCGGAACATGACTCTCTGTCTGTTGCCCTCACTACTTTGAATTGTTTTGCTCAGGAAAAATGTACACAAGCAAATGTACACATTACTATGTTCATGTATCTATAATATAATACTTTCGAATGTTCTACGGAATAGAGAAAAATGATTTTAGATAATTATATTATTAGAGAAGGTCAATCTCTATACTTACAAAAAACTGATTTTTCAATTTGGTTCTAAATATGATTGTTATAAGAACAAGCAGGAATAAAATGCTTAATTAACGATAATTATATTTTCAACTGAGTTTCTAGTTGAGTAATTATTTATGATCGTATTCACTGTTTTTAAAAAAAGTGAAATGTCAAGAACAATTAGAAATGTATTAGTGACTTAAATAATTAATATACCGAGAAGTAATGCTGAATTTGTAATGAAAGTATATTTTGTTTAAATTTGATTCGAGTATTCTGGCAATGCAATGAAAAATAATTCGATTAAAAATATGATTGTATTAATGTCTTGCTGTAGCAACATAAATAAATTAATTCATGTTATTATATCAAAAGTATTTCACTAAAAATCGAATAATACAACGAATAAATCTGTAATAACACACTTCGGCAATACCAGTAAATTACAACACCGCTAAATACTACGTTATCTGCGATCGTGAATTAATCTTTCATCTTACTTTCTCTCCGCATCGAAAGACCTGGATTATTCACCGTGAAATACACGATGTGCCTTCTAATTGTCTTCACATCGCGCCACTGTTTTCCTCATTGCATAATGACGTTTTAAATGCAAAATGCGGCTATCTGCTGTGCCGTCATCCTTTGAACAAGTGTTAGACGGTAAATAATACTGATGTATTCCTAATAAATACCAAAGATCAAAAGGAAAACATTGAGTCCTATTATAAAATTCTTGATACATCAGTTTAATTTTTTTATTTCATCATCGAAACTCACGAGAGTCAATTTATTATAATTATTATATTAATTCTATTGAACAAAACGAAACCAAAATTTATCCACAAGTAAAATCTTCAATCTTTCTTTTTTTTGATAAAAAATGTTTAAGAAAACTTTACGTAAAACAAAAATATTAATAAAAAAACATTCAATTAAAATTCGCATTTATTTGTAAAGTACGTAGAAGCTTTCCGAATGAGATGCAATTGCATTCCCACGAACGCAGTCGAAATATCTCGTTTCACCCATTGTCTTGGC
Source organism: Solenopsis fugax (assembly GCA_003595255.1). Classification (NCBI taxonomy): domain Eukaryota; kingdom Metazoa; phylum Arthropoda; class Insecta; order Hymenoptera; family Formicidae; genus Solenopsis; species Solenopsis fugax. Next base: position 17,224 of record QKQZ01000234.1, on the reverse strand, counting down.
CTTTATCGGAAGGCCGGTGCATTCTCAGGTGTAAAACGCGCCTCGTTCCACGAAGAGTACGCATTCAAACTTTCTAAACTGCAATTTGTCTCGATCGTTGATATCTCACCTTGCACAGCCGTTCTTTTGTTATCGACTTTACGGCTTAGGAAATTAGAGGGACGCCATGCAATAATTACTGACGGTGAAACCGAGAAAGCCTTCTTCATGCGGTGCTTATAATCAAATATTCATTGCGGCATCTACCTATTCGTTTACATAAAATAATTTTTAAACGATTTAATATCGAATAAAATTCATTATACAATAATGTAATTAAATGAACTTTTAGTAATTACATGTCTGTATCACAATCAACGTATATAATATAATATTACAAATTGTTCGACATAATAAAGGGCTTTTTTTAAATTAATTAATTGCAATAATTAATAGAACATTCTTCAATAAAAATCTGATCATAAAATCAATTCTTATATTGGTGTATTTAATATTTAATAATATTTTAAATTGTATAGTTACTGCGCAAGTTGAATACATAAAGTTACATATTTTAATTTTCCTGAAAAATTAAATATTCTATTGTAATTTATGATTTTTATACTAAAAGCAATACAGAAATATATAGTTCTGTAATCTATTCTCAAAAGTCGATCGATCAAAAATTACAAGCAATGATCTCGAACAAGTCCATTATTGGTACCACCGACAACATTATGATGTTTCCCATCTACTCACAAGGCAACCGTCAAAAATAAATTCCGCATAGAGGGTGAGGGCGGCAGCTTATGACCAAGGGCTACTTAGTGGTGACCAGAGGCACGTTTCCGGTAAGAAAAACAAGCTGACTTCGCGAGACCAACGCGATCACCGTGCCGCGTTTATATTGTGATCTATTATAAGACCTACGAGTCTCCGCAAATAAATCCTGACGCGCACGTTGCACCAACCGTACGCGTTTTACGCTAAATCCGCGAATTACGCAGCCGGACGAGACTGTCGGTCTACATCGGTCGGGTTGAACGACTGCCCGTCGTTACACATTCATCGTGACAAAATGAGCTGCGTTTTCATAACGGGAGAGAAAGATTTTTTTCAAGTTAAGCAGATCAAAAAGAGCTACGGAAAGCAATATAAGGCAGGTTTAGCTGCAGTTTCTACCGCTTTTGCGGAATTTCGCGACATAATTCCTTTGATTCACTCCGGAAAATTTGTTTTAATATTTAAAACACATTTTACTCTTAATTAAAAAAGGAAGCAAATCAAATTTTAATCAAATTTGAGTTTTATTATGATTTAACCTTCTCAACTCTCATCTTTTTACGAACTATACATTTGTCGACACAATAATACAACAATATTCTGTAATATTTACTAACGTTCGCACTTTTTGCAATTTTGATAAACGATATACGAATCGCGGTTAATGTTCAACAATAAAAGGTTATTTCAAATGAAAGGTCACCCGCGCAATAAAGCGCTCATCCCATCGCATCGTAACGCTATTAATCTTAATGTACTCATCTAAATGCTCGTACTTCCAATCGGAATAAAAATCTTGCAATCTGATACAGACGCGGAAAAATGCCACGATGCATACGCGATTGATAGAGTTGTATTACTGTGATGTGGCAAATAAATCAGATCTAATTGAAGTCGCGTATGATACTTCTAACAAAATAATTATTTCAGTAATGCTCGCAATCATGACGGAGCTAAACAACATTAGGTACGCCAACGTCCAACAGAAAGTTTATCATCCTAGTTTATTGAAGTAGAAAAGAGGCTCTAGCATCCAAAGTCCAAAGCACTATTCCGCGAAATATCATTAACAACTTTCGCGCAACGGCAATGTAATGCAGATTGCACTAGAAATTATCGCGCAAATTTCACATAAATTCGCATAAAGCATTCCAAAAATTTGTAAATAAACAAAATGTTTTATGTGTACCTTCGCTAATGCCAAAATGCGACATGTTGCGAGAGAGAAAAAAAGAATAAAGAATAAAAAATTGTGTACGCAAGAATTAATTTGGAAACCTGTTTTACTTGATCCTAACGATTACTATTTCCTTTCTTCCCTAAAATCGGCAATTGAAACTAAAGAGAAGGAATTTTCCTCATGGCTATTTTATCGACGGATCGCGCCTCTCTCGTTTTCGCGATGGAGGATAAAAGTGTTTTCAAGTTAAACAAAAGAGCTATCAGGATTACTATACGGCAGTTTTAGCCGCAGTGCTTTCTATTGCTTTTGCAGGATCTTGCGACATAATCTTTTTGATCCTCGAAACTGAAAGGCGGAACTTAGGTCGACTAGAAGTGATTTCGCTGAAAGATGACTTCAACGAGCCGCACGTATGTTTTCAATAAAGAAAGACTCTGTGTCTCTCGTGCCTTCAGGATATTTTAGGATGTCGGAAGAAGGTTACAGGTGAATTGTATAACTCGGATTAGTGTGTCGAACGTTGAGAATAAAATCGAGTACTTATGCATTTATAAAATTACGTAACATATGGCATACTGGAATAACATGAACACACACACGTACAAAGTTAATAATGTATAGTAATGTAAAATTGAATGCTGAAACAGAAATTCTAAAGAATATATACAAAAGTATAAATAGTAATACTTATAAATAATGACATTTATTAATATCATGTGGAATTAATGGGTTAGGTCTTCCGACTTATTTAAAATCGTCGTGTGTTTAGTTTAAAATGAAGCAAATATTTAACAAAAAAATATAAGCTGGATTTATAAAAGCGAATATTATGTTCTACTCTGTGGCAGCAATAAAAAAAATATTAGCTTTCGTTGGGTAGATATTTACCTACCATCCCACTCAATGGCTACATAAAGATATCTAACAAAAATTTTGCATAAAGTTTTCAATATTTTGTTATTATATTTGCGATGTGCGACAGTATTTTCCAGTGTTAACTAAATCCGCAATATTTAAATAAATTCTATCTGTTATATGTTATAATATTGCATTCATCAAGAATCAATACGTATCCGAAATCAATATCTAAATAGTTTTGTTGCATTTTATACTTCCGACATATTTATTGCAAATGTCTTGCTTATTTTTTATCTCTCTTTCTCTATCTAGTCCTCAGCTCTTATTGGCGTAGTGATCCTTCAACGTATTTCTGTGCATTTTTTATAATTTACACAGATATACCTGACCTACAGTTTAAACGCCGGTTCATAACGGCCTAATTTAGAGCAGTTCTCTCGGCGGTTTGCCATTGTCCTCCGAGAGGTAGCGATCGAATAAAATCAAATGTTTCTGATCAGTGGGATATAAACCCGGATCTTTGGCATAGAGAACAGACGCACACGACTCTGTGCCAAGATCACTGCATTATTTTTTATAAGCATCAGTTTATACTATCTCTTTTATTTCTTAATAAAGAGAAATACCATTTTGATAAAGGTAAAAAATCATATTCCACCGCTTTGGTGGTCTTCGCGATTCGAATCGTTCAGCGTTACGTTAATATTACGAAAGAGTCCTATTGTTTCGTGGGGGCACACATTTCATCGCGACAACCTGTAATTATCGCAGCCCCGCAAGATACTTTCTGGGTCGATTGAAATCCACGATTTATCGTGCGCGATAATTGCACGTAAAATACTTTTGCCTTTCACTGCTCGCCGTAACAAAATCTCACTTGCGATCGAACGAGTCAATAGGAAAGTATTTAATACGCCGATTTGCTTAACTACAGAACAAATCGTAGTAATTATCCTTTCATCGACTGCATATACTGCTCGCAATTTTGTAGCAATAAACGATCATGAGACTGTCATGAACAACGTGTGTGATCCTCCCCTCATTTACTAATTTGATTGACGTGAGAACACGCCATAGGCGGTCAGTCGATAGTTTCCAATTAAACGAGAGTCAGTCGAAGCTTTTGTTGAAATATACCTCCTATCGCGGAAGTCAGCGAGGCATTGAATATTGTCAAAGAATAATTAAATCTGCGATGTTGCGCAATCCCAACCGACCGCCGGAATGTGTGACTTAAATTGACCCAGTTATTCTCACAGAAAAAGGAAGTCCAAGTTATTCTACGATAAACTAAGAATGTTTCGAAAATTTGATTCGATTATCGACTTCTCTATTCGTATTTAATATATATACATTTCATATCAAGAGAAATACAAAATAAAACTTAGAAAAAATATCTGATATTTTGAGATTGATGTGGCTCAATATCGATATTCGATTAAAAGTCTACGAAGAATGTACTCAGTTGATTGCAAAAAAAAGATTATTAAATACTATTTGATATATTGTACGAACTCTCCGTAATTATTACACGATAAATTACTCAATTCTCTCACGTTATTAAATTATTTCGATATTAAATCAAATATCTATTGTTTGAAGTAATATAAAAGAAAGTTATTTATAAATATAGAAAACTAAAACTGGCTTATTTAAGAAGAATATAACAATTGTAAATTACAGTTACTGCGGATGACCATTGTCTAATATCTCCCAGGTTTCCTCATTCTTCTTTTACAATTAGATTCGTTTATTACACTTGCCCAAACATACGGGTAATTATGCTCCTTCGTAATAGTTACAACAACAAAATAATCGTATGGCATTTCCAATATTGTTAATCGCACGTGCGATTTTATTATTATGCATTGCAATAAAAGTCCATCGAAATCTGTTCGCGAAAAGAATGTGGAAAAAAGATGTAAACTCAACACTCAGATTGCAAATTAGCACAATAAATCTACCGCCTCCATATTAAGAAAAATAATTTATTTACATGTATTACTCTTCGATTCAGACGCGTAATGAACTTGATATACTCGTTTCAATTAGTGATGCATTTTGATACGAGAATCTCGAAATCTCATCTCAAAATTTCTCGTATCGTTTATTTATATTTCCGAGATTATATTATCTGTCATTTGTTTTTTCTCGTCTCGTCTCGTTCTCGTCTCTTTTCCAAAAAACGAGATAAATATTTTCGATAATCCAAATTTTGAGGAAAAAATTAATCAAAAAAACGTTAAGAAAATTAATTAAAGTTAAAGCACAAACTACAATTGACAAGTAATTATGGAATTAATTAATATTTATTTGTAAAACAAAGAACAATATCTTAAATTATTTTAAAACTATTCTACGAAATATTTTATATAATTTGCCAAGTCGTTGTTTTTTATAATAAGAATTATCATACATTTCATTATTCCTCTTCATATCCATATTAATTACAAGCAATATACTATCTCTTTATAAAACAGAAACAGATGAGACGAGACAGTCGATAATCTCGGATATCTCGATATAAAATTCGAGAATCTCGAGAAACGAGAATCTCGGCCCGTCGAGACGAGAAAAATTTTTCAATCATTTGTTTTTGTCGAAAATAAATCTCAGTATCGGCATTTTCTCGTCTCGCCTCGCTCGAATGCATCACTAGTTTCGATAAATAAAGCTAATGTCTCTACAATCGTTAACCGAGGAAATTAATTAAACGTGCGAGTTGACAGTTTCATACGAAACAATAGCGCCGGGTATCTTCTCATACCTATCTCGATCGCGATTTGATGAATAATGTGACAACATAAGGAGCAGTATGCGCTGCTATCTGTCGATTTGAAACGCGCCGCGTGAATGATAATGTGATGCACGTACAGCCTTGCTGTACACCGTAGCGCGCCATGTGCTATCAAAACAAACATCAAGGCCGGTCAATGTCTCGCTACCACAAAATATATTCTCAACGTTATTTCCATGAAATAATTATACGTTGAATAACGAGTACTATCATACGATTACGAGAATATGTTGAAATAAAAATATCATTACATGAATCTTAATTGGTAAGAGAATTTAACTCAATCTGCTTGTATGATTGTGTTGTATGTGTGTTACTATGATAGCAAACTTTAACAGTTACATTTAATTATTTATTTTTCATTTAAAAATAATTCGAGTGTGATCAAGAGAATTTTTAATAAATCGCGAGAATCAGGTTATTTCGTTTCAAAGAATGTCGCGGGTTAATTTTTTATTTCTTTCTTAATTTACTAAAATTATACAATTTTATTACTTTTAGAACGAATATACCGTGAGAAACAAAATTCATCCGTCTTAAACTTCATCTGTATTTTAATTAAGTTGCGATTGTAAGCGTGAATATTGAATTAACTCTCAAGATGTATTTGTTAAATGTTTTAAGATTGGTTTCAACCGAATTCTTCACTAGTGTGACTTTAAATACGTGCTAAATTTTCAAAGCATTGTGACAAAATAATTTTACAATAATAGTAACGTTATGTAGATATTTAATATGTTATATGAAATAAAAAAATACATTATTTATCAAAAAGTATAAATTTTAAATTTATTATCATCTACAATTAATAATATAATTATAGTAATTTCATTATTATTATTAACATTTTTACTATTATACAACTATTATTGTAAACGTGTAATAAATTAAGACATATAAAAATTGATAAAAGATATAAATCATTTTTTCAATCTCGAAATTATATGTATTATCAAATTTTCAGTTGTTTTACAAAAAAAGCATAAGTGTGAGAAAGATTAAGCCCATAATATATTGAGAGAGGGAAAGAGAGAGAGAGAGAAAGAGAAAGGGTACTATTTATTGTATATAAATCCGTTTATATATCATATATCATCGAGACTTGTGGTGCTTTCGTGACATGCGTCATGCCGTTTAACGCTAGTTTTACGACGCGTAAAGATATCTCTTCGCGTACGAGTATGTTCCAGCTGGTCACTCGAGATGTTGCTTTTCACCAGCTGTTGTTTCAGCGGTAAACGAAATTTTCACGGGATCGTTCTCGGAAATCAAAAAGAAAACACGAGCCGTCTTTATGATTTGCCGGAACGATACTCAATCGCTCAATTTGAAGCAGGTGGTATCTGAAACCGCGCGCAAAATGTTTTTGACGGCTGCAAAATTATCATGAACGAGATAACGACTAGTCGATATGTCAACTCGCGGACGATTCAGTAAATAATACATATTTCACGTTTATTTAACGCAAGAAAACCTCTGCGTTAAATTTAGTTAATACGTATATCGTTGATTGCTGCAAACAATACGAATGTTGGAAGCGAAAATGAAATGTTTATGTGATATTTTCTCTAGGAAATTTCCAGTGAATCGGAACTCCGAAAATAGAAACGTCAAATTGATACAATTTCACGAAAATTATGTGATCGCAATTAAATGAATAATCGAAGCGAAACGGATCCAGCAGTAATCTCGCATCATTATATCATCCCATCATCTGACACGCAAATACAAATTGCATTGAGACTGTCGACGTGCGTGTCACTTTTGAGGTGTCGCACATCTATCAATTATAGCTGATAATTTGCAAAAACTAATTATCACGCTTGATCAGGCCGTATTTTCACATTTGCGACAGAATTGCCTACTCTCTAATTTTTTTGCGACTTAAAACACTTATGACTGTCTAGTACTAACATGTGCTAAACTATGAAAAGAAGATAAATTGTATAGTGACAAATAATTAAAAACGAATTATTTGTAAACATGTAGATTGCTTCCAAGAAATATTTAATGCACCAAAATTGTATAAACTAATTATAGAAATATAAAAAATGTTCTCATATGCAGAAACGTAAAATTGCAGGTCGAATTTGTAATAATTGAAAGTGTTAAAACTCTTCCTTAGCGATTTATTTTATACGTATAAAGTAAAAAAAAACTTGTTTGTCTTTTATATAAGGTAAAGTCGCCTATTATGGGATAAGTTCCTAATATGAAGTAGCGAGGTTTCTGCTACATTAATAAACGCATGTGTGTGTGTGTGTGTGTGTGTGTGTGTGTGTGTGTGTATGTGTGTGTGCGTGTGCGCGCGCGTGTGTGTGTGTGTAGTTGGTACCATCATAAACTTATTACTCTTGAAATCTATTTATTATAGTAGAAAATTCATTATTAGATCAGGCGTGCAGTCGTTGAAAAAAAAGTTTTTGAAATTGGATGTTGTCAAGATTTATTGAGATGAGTCTTTAAACCTTGTTTATTATAAAATAAACAAATATTTGATGATAAATTCTGTATGCAGTGATAAAGTAAAATCGTACTAATAGAAAAATATGGGATATGATGATTTGCTTAATTATAAATATTAGATTTGGTGATCGTGAAATTGCAAAGCGTGGAATTCATAATATGAGACACTCAAAAATCCCCATTTATTATTTTGACTTCGAGAACTTTCCAAAATGCTATAATAAAGTTTTTCATTGAAGACTTTCGAATTATGAGGCTTAAAAGTTATGGCCTTCAGCATTAGCACTGAGAAATTAAAATATCTTGAAGAGAATAGATTTTAGAGAAAAATGGTACGTACAAAAGTTTTTGAGTATCGAAAGAGCTATTTGATTGGTCAACTAGATTTTGAGTCTGGAGCCTAATTTGAACCTAATAAGGTCCAAGTCGATAAGACTCATTTAAAAAAAAAACCTTTGTATCTCATATTAGGAACCCTTTTTTTGAATTAATAAAATCGGCAATTTGGATAAAAAATTTCATATACTAAGTATAACTATTATTGATTGCTAACTTTTGGCGATGAAACTTAAATATATTTACTATAATTTGGATATAAAAATATGAGTTAATGGTATAAATTAAATAAATTATAAGCCTTTAAAAAAAGGTATCTCATAATAGGCAACTTTACCCTATCATCAATAATCTGCATCTCCAAAATGTTTTTATATCCCCCAACCATTGCAAATGTGTCTTTCTAACAACGAAACGCTTACCTGCGATTTTCCGCTCGCGCATTCTCCGCCATAGCGTTTCCGCCTTGCGCATCGGCCAGTTCTCAACTTTCGCGCTGAAACTGCGGAAGAACTTGTACTCCTTAAAGTGTGACATTTTTCTGCCACCGGTGTTTCTGGTCTGATCGATGTTACCGGAACTCGTTGTACTGCTGGCTCGGCAATCCTCAGTCGACATGCCTAGCGCTGGAAACTAATTCCCGTTTCCGCTTCGCGCACGTGTAGCGTTAAGTCGCAGCAACTCGACGAACAATTCATCCGACTTCGTGTCGTGCGGCATGTTTCTTCTTCTTGGAGGAGGTACCCCATCATTATTGAAATCCCGTTTAATATTTCCTTCATGCGAAAAATATTCTCTTTCAACCAAAATACTTCAATAACTTCACTTCATATCATATCTTTATTTACTGAGATATATAGCACCAAAATATTGTGTATTTTACGTTCTACCTTAAGATACTTTGTATAATAATGTATCCTTTTCAAAGATCACAACTTTAGAATGGAAGAACAGTAGAAAGAAGAAAAATAGATTTCTAGTTGTTTTTACTGCAAGCCGTGTGACTTGTTGCCATTCACTGTTGCCATATGTTCGGAAGACGATTATTTATCGCATCGACGATACGAATCCCTTTCGGAAGTCAACGAGATGATAAGCGGACGTAACCAATAAAGTATTCGTAGCAAAAAGCTTTTCTGTCACGATTCTTTCCTTTGGAGGCTAACAAGAGCGTCCTTCTTTGATTTCCGTTAGAGAAAAGTCTTTTCCGATAAAATAAGTAAATTGGCTTTACTTAAATCATCGATTTACCTCAGCTCACTGTTTTCGAAAATTCTTCTCTATTGCTATCAACATTTCTGATTTATTTCTCCATTTAATTGTTTCCGTTTAATAAGATGGATTGATCCCGTGGATTCAGAATACTGGGAAATATTCCTGTCTGTTCTCTCTTCGCGAAAAGTACTTTTATTCGTGACAACCGCTCGTTTGGAGAAATAAGGCGATATAAAGTTTGTACGGTTAATGCGAGACGATTCCGAGAAGTTACGTCGACCGAGCGATTAAATGATCCAATACATTTCTCGATCTCGAAGAAATCCCATCGCATGTCCAACAGATGATTCTATATTTTCTTGAGAGAGACCAGCTGAGCTCGATAGCTGCCGGCCGTTGATTGATCTCTGCCATTTAATTAAATTCCCCTCGGATATAGTCTTCACGCTGTTCTTGAGGAACATCGAAACTTTGCGAAGACCTTTCACACTTCAAGGAAACATGCTCTGTGATGCATCAAAACTGTTCAAAGTTTATCGAATGTTTCTTCAGTCAAAAATGTTGCGCATTTCGTTTCAAATAATTACGTATTCTCTTTTCGAATTTGATGTTAATATCTAAATTGAAGAAGCGATTATAGGAGAAAAGTTTAAGAGTTTTTAAATTAATTATTTTAAAATTTATATAGCAACATTAATCAATCACGTTAAATAATTGCACGTTTGGGATATTTTATCTCTTAGCAAATATAAAATTCGAAAATAAAATATGTGAACATTATAATTATTTTATATCATAATTAAAATGGCAAAAGTGGTAGAGCAAATTCTTTTTGTACAAAGCAAATATACGTTAAAAAAAATCGAATGAAGAAATTGTCATAGAAGAACATACAGTAGACACTTATTATAGAAGCAACGAAGCATTTGGAGAATTTAATAGAATATTGAGAATTGAAGCTTAAAATATCTCTTTTTCCCCTTGACACGTGAATCGATACGAGAAAATGAATATGGACGAGTGTTGCCAGATACTGACTTCCGACGTGTATTGATCTTATTTGGCGACAAAATGTGTAGAAGCTATATCAAAATCCAAAATGCGATAAAATGAAAATGAAAATGAAAAAGTTATAATAGTGACAAGAGATAAAAAATCGTGTTAATTAAGAATAATGTAGAAAAGAAAATATAACTAGAAGAAAAAGAAACACGATTACAATCACAGATATAATCAGTGAACTTGAAATTAAATTTTGAACTCGAATAAATGTAAAAAGGGCGCATGATTTATATCGGAAATTTTAGTGAAGATGAAAGAATTGCTCCCAATGCGGTCATTATCGTTCATTAGCCGTATTCTCGATTTAATGTAAGTTTCCTGTTCACCAGACACGCAATTAAAACGAGATCTCGCGACGGAAGAGACACGCGGAAGCAAGAATCGGCCATTTCAACGTACAAAAACACGTTATATCGCGCAGTAAAAGCTTTTTCTTTTCCCGATCGTCTTAATGATCGATAACTTCCAGTCGGCACTATGAAGCCGAAGGAAGTGACGCGCCGAGTCCCGGGTTGAAGAAAAACGCACGCATTGCCTTGTAAATTGAGAACGCCGTTTCCTTCCGAAATTTTCGTACCTAATTGTCGTCGCCAACACCGTAAATCCTAATTTTCGAAATTCCAAGTTTGCGGTAATTGGGAAACTCGCTTCTAACCGGAGAGAAATCCGCGTCACGCGACAACTGACGCGACAACTGTCACGTTCGTATGTTTAACACGTGCACATCTTTAATCTTGATTTGACATACAGAGGCCAACCTCGATGGAAACCGGTGAAACTTAAGCTCCGAGCAAGATTATTCAAGAGTACTTAGAACTTTTTCAAACTTTCCTTTCATCTTCTTATTTGATAATATTCTTTCTCAAAGACCTAAAAGTCATTAATGCCAGGCTTTCAGGCAAAAGTTATTAGCTGTCCTTGCTGCCTACTAAAGCTTCACACTTCACCAGTCCTCTCCTTTATGCAAGTCTCCGATTTGAGTTTCCAACTAGCGCTATCTCCCTTTCCCGCGTAAATTATCTAAGTTTATTTATCTCTCGATCCTTTGCCGCAATCTTGCGTTTACGACTTTTTAATACTCTTTTTTTTTCCATTCTCAAACATTTGCACGAGCCGGGGAAAATGGGTCGAGTTATATCTCCGCGCAAAATCAAATTCCAAGTTTCGCTAACGAGCTTTCGCGCGTTGCTCGATAACCACGCGATCGATATGCTTCTTCACAGTCATCGCGGCATACGCAAATTAATCAGCACCCCGTAACGCCTCGGCCATCGGCATCTACCGCGGCCGCGAGGGGAAAAAAAAAACGGTCTAACAGGTCCCGGTCGCAGAGAAAGCCGCGAAACCGTGAATAGGTGAAAATGCAGCTATATACGCGCGCGAGCATATGCGCGCACAAAGGCGCCTCTCTTCAAGGTTACTCAGCACCTCTCAGGCGTGCGATGGAGAGATTTATTGCGCAAGCCACGGTGGTGTGTACATTGTCGAAGGAAAGCGGTAATCACGATGCTTAACGAGCGATTTGTGGCACTTTACAGTGACGACACCTCATCGGTAACAGGTTGCGACGACGGCCTCGCGAACGTCTTCCGATCTCGTCGAGAACGGTCTCGTCTACGTCGGATTTGGCGAGATGCGTCGGGCGCATCTGAGAACTGTCCGTCATCTGGTGCACTCCAGATCGCCGCGCGTCTACTGAATCGTATGATTACGTCAACGTGTTGTTACGCGAATTATTTACAGTTACGTCGCTGAATCATCAAACGTATCCGTATTTCGCGTTCACACTGAGAGAAATGTTTGGTAAAATCAACCAAAGTTTGGTTGAATAGTGATCAAATGAATTTTATAGTGATAGTTACTAAATATATAGTTGTTTCGACCAAACAATCTGTAGCCTTAACCAAATAATTATTTTCATACAACAAATTACAAAAAGTTTTGTTAAATGTAACTAAGTTTTTGGTACCAGTGACTATAAAATTCATTTGATCACTATTCTACCAATTTCTCTCAGTGCAGTCGAAGATGTTTTATCACATAGAAGTTTTAAGAAATTTTCCTAGAGGATAAAAATATTTAGAAAGACGCAAGATAAACTCTTAGTGAGGGAGCATCTTAATATTTCAATCATCTATTCATTTTCGAAGTTTTCACGTTATTCAGATATCTTTATCAAGTTATTAGAATACCATGATGCTCATCCGCAATTTATAAGCATCTTGATGAGCGTATATTTATAAATAAATAGAAAATTTATAGCATGACCTTTCGCTGTTCGCAGCATCATCTATCGAGAGAGTGATGAGAACTGCGATTATTAAATCGTTGAAAACTACAAAGCGAATACCAGAATCATCATGTTATAACGTAAAAAAATATTACTTTGCGAATTTGAACGTAATATTAAGACAATAAATTATATAAAAGTTATTATTTAATGGATACTTAATTAACTAAACTTGGATATTCATATTAATTTAGTTTTAAAAAAATCATGCTGTAAAGTACACTGAAAAAAAGACTGGTTATAACTACTAAATGTATAGTGAAATAGTATCAATTAAATATTTTGTCAATGCAACCAAAAATAATTTTACCTTTCTAAATATTTAGTAACTTATACCAGATTTGATAATACTTACTAAACATTTAGAAAAAAAAAATTATTTTTGGTTATATTAGCAAAATATTTAATTGATACTATTTCACTATAAATTTGGTAGTTATAACCAGACTTTTTTTTCAGTGTACTTTCTCTATTTCTTTATGTTTTTTTTTTCGAAACTTTGAAAAGATTTTGTAAAACATGGATGCGTCGGATCAATAATCGCGATTTCCTCAAAACGCCGTTTACCAAGGCTAAAAGCGATAATTAGCGAAATCAGATCAGAATGAAAAAAATTACTACACGATATTTCGCTTTCATGTAAACTTAGCCGTTCCGATCACTTGTCAACTAACCCGCAATCGCGGCCGCTGCAAGATTTGCACACGTCGAGTCGTTTATCCCGTCGATCGTTAAATAAACTGCCATTAGATAAGCCGCAGTCTTTTCTCTCGACGGTTTGTCAACGAGGGTCAACAATGGCCAGCGACATGGGAGGGAAACCGACGCCTTTCTCCCGTCGTTGTTCGAGCGAGCCGAGCCGGCCTAATGGCGAGATTAAATACTTCCCGGGCGAACAATAAGGAAGCTATCTCCTTGTACGATCGGGCATCGATCTTAATTCGGTATTGTTACGAAACATCACTTAACCATTGATCAACGTGAAACGGCCTGTCGTATCAAATAAACTTCAATCCACCAAAGATCAATGGATAGAACGGATCGAAAGCTTTTACGCATAGGACGCATTATATGTTTATTTGCAACGTTAAAAGCGATGAAAGTGACTTAGACAGGTGCCATCTAATGACTAATCAAGGCAGACATTATGGACATTGCTAACGTGCGTTTACCAACCCTTTATGGCGCGGCCGCGATAATAAAATCGACAGATCAGGCAATTCATACGTGTCTAACGTTACATAAAGAGAAAGTAAAGTCTTTTTTTGCGAGAATTTAAATTATCTGCGCAGATAAAAGAGATTATAATATTTGACGACGCGACAGAAGATAAAAAAAATTAATGCTTTACGTTTGCGTCTCGCACAGCGTAATAGTTTTTCTCTTTCTCTTTTGCCGTGTCATCCAACGTAGCCTCTTTCATCGGCGCGGATATTTAAGCTCTCGCAAAAAATTTACTGCGCGTTAATAGATTTAAATGAAAAACGACATAGCCGATTGCGTCCTCGTCACGCTATCGCAGTCACGCCTCGTTTCGCAAAATTGTGCAAATTTCGCGAAACGCGCGACGGAAAGCGACGGTCGCTTGTCGCCGCGAATAATTGCGACAAAATGGCGAACGCGCGCGCAAATGGAGCGTGACCACTATACGAGCAACGACAGCGGCGAATTTCGCGGATTCCGCCTGTCAATAATGTCGCTGTCACGCTTCGATAGATAATATTTCACGGCGAGGACCGCCGCGGGCCTCGTGTATTTTTAGCACCGGAACTTTCATCGGGTGAAAATAGTACGAAACTCATAAGTTACGGCGACGGCTATACGCACTGTCTCGTGAATCAACTCACTTTTCAGAGCGTTTTCAATGGAGAGCCCGAGGGAGAAGCGTTGAATCGAATCTCAAAAGTTTCTATGAATTAAACGTCGGTGGAAATGCTATCAGATGCGCGTGTCTTAATTAACAGGAATGTAGGCGGTACGGAAAACTGATCGCAACCTCCGAATACCGCAGGGAAGCAGGGGTTCTGGCTGTTCTCGACAGCTATCCGTCAAATATTCGACAAACATTAATTGAATAATGTGAACTTGTCAATCTCTATTTCAAATTCTTCGAGTTTCTCAAGTTTTTTGAAGCACAAAATCTCATATATTTCTTATTTATAGTATTTTCTTCAATATAGTTTAACAAAATCTCATATAGCATCCTTCTATGATAAAGAAGCGTACACTGAAAAAAATCTGGTTATAATTACTAAATGTATAGTGAAATAGTATCAATTAAATATTTTGTTAATATAATCAAAAATAATTTTATTTTACTAAATGTTTAGTAAATATTATTAAATCTGTTATAAGTTATTAAATATTAGAAAAATAAAATTAGAAAAGTAAAATTATTTTTGGTTACATTGACCAAATATTTAATTGACATTATTTCACTATACATTTGGTAGTTATAACCAGTCTTTTTTTTCAGTGTACTCTTAGGCCTTGTGCACAATGAAGGAATATTAGATATTAAAAATGAGAACTAAAATTTTTAAATTAATTTCTTCATTGAATATTGAATGTATAATGGATATTAATAAAATTAACACATTAATTTGTTATACGAAACACAACATAACTTATTATTTATCTATAATGTTTATTTAGGAAACTGATTCTAAAACTTTAATTCCTAATGTCTAATATTCCTCTATTTGCGCAGGGCCATACACAATAAATTAATAAAAATTATTTTTAATTTAAAAATAAAATAAAATAAAATAAATCATAGTTTATTTTATTAATAAATTAATAAAAAATAATTTTATCTTCAAAAAAATTTCATTTTCGATTTGAATCCCAAAACTTTATTTCTCAATTATATTTCAATAAAAATCTATTTTTCAATCATGTTTTTATAATTTGCTTTGTCAAAAATATCGGTTCATTATTTTCAACGATATTGATCTAAATTTAAAAAATAAAATTTTAATAGTTCGTCAAAATTCCCTCACGTTTATTTGCTTTTTTTGATCTAACATAAGTTTCATGACATTTTTTATGATTTCTTTTAAACTAATGGCTTAATAATTAAATTCATCTTGGATAATATAAAACCATAATCATAAGGTGTGTATGTGACTTCTAACATAAATACCATTGCTAAAAGAACCATTAACAAAAAATATTATTTGATGAGACTGATCATTTTTTGTAAAAAGGTAACGCCATTGGATTAAAGAAAATTTGGTCGCTGATAATTATAAATGTTTTTAAACATCTTTACTAATGTGTTACGTCAACATGCTGATGGATGACGGATACCAAACGCCGCACGAAAGCCGCGCGCGCGTGCGAGTTTGACGGGCCGGCGCGTTCGAAAATTTATAAAACACTTTTCCAAGAAGCAACAGCTGTTACAAAATAACATTCTGTTCTCTTAACTCTTCCCTCACTTTTTTTTCCTCTGTAATAGGTACACTGAAAAAAAAGACTGGTTATAACTATCAAATGTATAGTGAAATAGTATCAATTAAATATTTGGTTAATACAACCAAAAATAATTTTATTTTTCTAAATATTTAGTAACTTATACCAGATTTGATAATACTTACTAAACATTTAGTAAAATAAAATTATTTTTGATTATATTGACAAAATATTTAATTGATACTATTTCATTATACATTTGTTAGTTATAACCAGACTTTATTTTCAGTGTAGAATATATTGAGAGCGCCTAAAAATTCCTAATAATGATGTACAAAAGTAGAGAAATCAAAGAAGATTTTCATTTCACAAGATAGTGTTAGTACACTTTGCGTGCAATTATTTTCTCACACACTTCATCATTTGCCATCATATTAAAATTTCAAAAAAACATAAAAAAAAAGAGAACGTACATACATTTCGATAAAATAAATCAATCTAGATTGGCTTAGTCTCGCTGCATGCTCCGAAATAGCTGAAGGACCCTTAAAATTCTCCTATAATCGCTCAGATCAATTGATCGATCGAGGTTTCGCTAAGGACGCGGTCGACCACACGTAATTATTCGTATGTACAACCTCTGGCTCCGGTGGTCGGTTAAAGAAGCGTGCGCACGCTCGAGACGAGTCGTGTGACAGCGCGAGAGATGCGCGCGCGAATCGCGTGGAAGGCCGTCTCGTAAACTGCGACCCAACGCCGCGGTGCCCGTGATAGCGACGACTGGCGACGACTTCCACCGGGGAACGGAACGAAAGCCACCGGCGACGGCGACGGCGAC
>QKQZ01000230.1:0-17091 GCA_003595255.1 Solenopsis fugax | reverse complement strand
CGCTGGCGTCGATGCGTTTTTAAGTTGTAAAATAATGCGTAATTTTAATTAGTGAATTAAGAAGAATCTTATATGCAAAACAGTGTGAATACAGAATTAAGCTATAAGAATAGTAAGATTTCGTAAAAAAAATTTTTTTCTCAGTGTAGATATCTAGTAAATATGTCATGAATGTCTAGTGGATATTGTATTAGATATCCAGTAGATATTCGACAGATATCTTTTAGCGAACATTTAGATATCCATTAAATGTCCATTAGCTGTCAATTTGATATTCATGGATATCCTTAATATCCAGCAAGAACATCCATTGAACATCTAATAGATATTATGTTTATAGATATCTAATAGATATATCATGGATGTCTGGTGGATATTGCGTTAGATATCTAGTAGATATTCAATAGATCTCTTTTGGCGGACATTTGGATATTCAATCCATGTCCAGTGGCTGTCAATTTGATATTCATGGATATCCTTAATATCCAGCAAGAACAAACAATGGACATCTAATAGATATTATGTTCTGTATGGGTTCTTAGAGGCATTATTCTTTTGGACTTTAATAAATCTATTGTATTTATAATTTGTTAAGACTAAAAAATGCTAACTCAACATTTAAATTTTTTGTGATTAAACCGGATAACCATTGTTTAAAATATTATTAATTATAACCTCAATATTATTCTTATGAAATTTAGGATGTGATAATATAATAGAAAAACTCTGTCAATTATATCCACGATCATACCTCTTTTTTGTGACAAAGGATAAGATGAAAGAAATTAAAATATCTACCCAAACACATGAGTTTATGAAATCAATCAAATACAATATGGTTATTGATATTGATAATAGTCACACCTAAAAAGTTAATCCTATCCTCTCCCACTTCACTTGTGAATTGAATTCGAGGATAGAATGAGCAACGAGTTAAATATTTTAAATGTACGATGAATCAAATTTTAGGGAATCGCCATTACAATTTCATCAAAATCTTTATTATGTTCCATTAGTCTTTCTAGATGAGTTCATTTATAATTAATTAATAGTTTTGCTAGTTACCTTAATTAAATTAATATGTACGTTTATAGCGAGAATTTTTCATCTCCAATGTTCCAAAAGATGTCATTTCAGATCTGGCAAACCGTCAGTAACGTAATCATAATTTGACTGGTGAGAACGATGTAATATTATGAAATTCTGCAATATTGTACGGATAATTTCAAAGAGAGTTGAAACGTTCATGATTGGTATCTAATACAAAGAAGATAGTTTTAATAAGTGTTGCTATTGTACCTTGATTCTCATTAGCTTTTCGGGAGCATTATTTATTAATTTTTGAGAGTCCAAATTAAAATTTATCTTATTATAGTTTAAAAAGAAAGATAAAAACTTTAAATATAATTTTATTACGAAATTATTAACTATTTTATTATTTAGATAAGTATAACTGCACTCCAAATATTTGCCTTATATTTGCTGCCTTTTATAAATGCTATTCTTTTTATTTCAACTCAATTGTCAAAAATTCTTTTAAAAATTTTAATATCAAAACCATCGTTTTACATGTTCTATAAAATTCATTTTTTTTAATTATCAAATCTTAATATTTAGACAAACTATTATCATCAATACAAAATGCTAAGTTATTTCAAATAAATTTCTGTTGCTGGAACCTATAATAAAAATCATATTTATCCACTGAGATTCTCTTCATCGCTAAATGTAATATATTCTTTGAGTGGCATATAAAATTGAATGAGGACTATTAGATAACACACGGTGATTACACCAATGAACTGAAAAATAAGTTTAAATCAGTGAGAAGACTGAGAACGGCCATCCTAGCGTTTTACCTGCAATGGAAGAAACCTCTCGTACACTACCGCCAGTACATCCATTTTTGAAATTGGTACTACATAACACATCCATTTTACGACACTGCCGATAAAAATGGTTCAAGTCTGTGCTAAAATCATGTAGTGGGGGTGCCCATACCATATGAACTTGCCAAAGTTGCTTCAACATTGCTAGAATGTTTTGCTAAACGGATAGATAAAAAGTGTGAAGGTATTGTATTGGTAAACTTGAACATTGAATACATATCATACAAATTATAATGTTACTCAAAGTAATATTTTAGAGCACTTCATTAGTTAAATATAATGGTGTAGTTTTAAATTTTGTTCTAATTTTTACAAAATCATGATACAAGCCTATCACAAATGTTGAAATAAATTTATGAAGACGATACACACTCACGCGCACATACCTATATTTACAGATATTTGTGTTGAGCGGCATAAAACATAAAATTCTAATTATAGTTCCAAGGTTTTAAGGAAGTGTTAGGAATATGAATTTTTAAGACTCATTAACAGAATTCGAAGCCGTTTAGTGATTGTTCGTGACCTACCTTCACGTTGCGTAAGTAAAACAGGTTTTATGTACGACGAATAAACGTGACCTATCTTCTGCATTTCTTATGTAACTTACGCATCTTCAGTAGAGATGGAAATGACTGAATAAAAGTAGAAACTTTGAATAAAAAACTCAGTAAAAAAAAAAACAGTTTTTACTCTGGCCTTGTAAAGTTTTCTACTAGGCTATATTCATATTTCGATATTTAACGTTGTATTATTGTATTAGAATTCAGTTTTTCATTTATTCGAAAGAATTTTGTACAGGTAACGATAAGTGTAAATAACACATAATCAAAATGTAGTACAATAATTAAAATTATAAAATTATTATAAATTAATATAAAACAAAAATAGAAATAGTTAAGGCAAAATATTATTTGCTCTATAAATTTTTAATTAAAAACAATTAAAACTAAGCTTTTCCAACAGGTAATTCCCAGCTGAGTCACCGCAGAAATGTTTGTTGAGACGAAGTTTTCATTACAAGATGCGTCATGAGACATTTTGATGTTGATCAAAGGTGAAAGTTTTTAATTTTAGAATCGCCAGATCTAAACGCGAGTTTCTCTTTGCATCAGCATTCCTTTTTCTGTCGCGCGAGTAGGGATGCCATCAAGATTCGAGACTTCGAGAACCTCGTCTTGTCTCGTCTCGAATTCGAGACGAGATCGAAACAAGACTTTTGTATTATTATTTTTGTATTATTTGTATTTGTTTCAAGATAAGACAAAATTTTGAACTCGAGATTCTCGAAAATCTTGAGTTTCGAAAAATTGTAGAAATTGTTTTATTCTTTTGTAAAAATTTCTAAACTGATAGAAATTATGAAAATGATAGAAGATAACAAAAATTTAATTTCCAAAAATCAAACATTGATAAAAATATATTTGAATATTTTAGAAAATTTCATAAGTTACAGTGCAATTACTCTAACAATTTAAGATGAAAGTTTGAATGTGTTTAAAATTTTCAAGTTTTAAGTAATAATTGTAATTGTCTTCCTGATACACAGAGATCACATTAAATTATATAATACTTGACATAATATTAAATCGAGTAATACACGAATCATATTATTATTCAAATGCTTCATCATGGTTCTCAAAAAAATCACATATCTGCATAATTTTTAAAAGATAATCTAACTACGCATATATACAGGATGTCCCAAAAAGCTCGGGTCCTCTCTTAAGGGCTGATTCTTTGGAACATTTTAAGAAAAAAATCTTAATACAAAAATGTCGAGGGTATAATGGTTTTCAAATTATTCGCGATTAAAGTTTACGACAGGGCTGATATTTCGCGCGCTCAGGCATGGTAACATGACAAGAGGGGTGAAGGTACCACAAGGGTACCTCTTGGCATTGAGATTGTTATATAAATACGCAGTGACATTTTTATTAAGAAATTATTTTTATAGGAAACATATTTGCACTGTTACATCCTGCAGAGTAACTATTCTTTTCTTTCGAAAACCGGAGCGCAATAAGACGGGTCGAGCAATTAAAAACCATTCAGAGTTTCCGGTGATACGGTGACGAATTAAGTAGTTTATCGGTCCCCGAAAGAACGGTCTATAACTCGAGAAAATATAGACTGCTAAACGTAGCGGTTGACCTGATCTCTATAAATCCTTCAAAGAAATATTAATTAACGAATTTTGGGAATCACGGCAGTCGGGCCGCATTAACTGGACGAATAAATAAGATCCGTTGGTAGAGAAATCTAATTTATAACATCCTCTGAATGAACGCTATTGCTCGACGCCGGACACGTGCAAGCTCCGGCAGGAATGATTAGAAATAAGAGAGGTCAACTGACTGACCGAGAAATCGACACAGTCAAACCAAAAATTGTCAAATCAACTTCCTACCGCTCGCAGATAGAGCACCCGCATTAATGAATGAATGGCGCTATTGACGCCGGACACGTGCGGGGCCTCCGCGGCAAGCGCCAGCGATAAGGAAAGTAAGAAATTAAAACTTACGCGGACGCGGCCCTCTCGATGACCAGAAGCCTGAGTTTTCGGGACAATAAATTTTTCAGACGACACTGAAGTTCGCTGACAAGACGCTTGCATTGATATAGTAAATAGTCAAAAGAAGGCCTGTTAGAAAATGATCTAATTTATGTGGTCTCGAGAACACGTGCCGGTCTTGAGTCAAATTTCTTACTCCCATCCCTTGACGATATCGACGCCCCTTGCCCAATCCAAGACGATATATCAGAAACGAGTTGATTGGACTTAGTCGAGTCGATGGGAGATCAGAAATCATTTGATCCACCCACTCTTCTCGATATAAAAAGAGAAGACACAGAGAGTGAAAGACACTCCGCAGTCTAAATTTTAATCCAAGCAGTCACGCTTGATCTCGGATTATTGTGCAAAGACTTTAAAACTTCTGATCAGTTGGCGCAAGTGTGCAACACTTTGCAAATTTCTGATTGTTCGGTGCGAGTGCCCAGCACTTTGTAAGATTCCTGATACTCGGCGCGAGTGTACAAACATATAGAAAACTGTGTCTTCTTATCGCGAGTGATTTATAAGAACTCTGCCTACTCGCCGAGTGCATCTAAGAGTGACACCAGCCAAGTCCAATCAACCCGTCTACTGACTGCGCGTACCGACTGGTGCCGATCTGCAATCCGGAGGGACATTATCTTCGAATAAAAGGAACCTTCAAATAAATAGTAAGTAATCCATTTCCTTCATCGGTGTAACTGCCCAACCTTTCTCTCTAAAATTTTACGCAACAACTACGTACGTTTCTTTTGATTTTTTTTTAAGTAAATAGTGGATGTGCCAGTCAAATGCGATTGTTGATGCCCCAATAATACCGTGTAAAAATATTTAAGTGCTGGTACATCTATAGTGCAGACACATAAGTAAACTTCGGACGCATTTTGACTTCCCTTAAAGTCATTTTAACGACGGTTGCTAATTGACGAATTCATTACGTTAATAACTGTTTAATATAGTGGTCGTGTTGACATACATTCTTGTTTATTATTAACTACTCTTCCTTTTACCCCCCTCCCTTTTTCTTTTTCCTTCTCCTTTTCAGTTATCCTTCTTGGGGGATGATTCAGCATTCTTGCTGATCTACCTCAAGGCACTCACCTGCCTTTCTCGAGTTTAATCTAATTGAACTCAGAGCACTTACCTCTGCCTTTTCGGGTTTAATCTAATTGAACTCAGGGCACTCACCTGCCTTTCTCGGGTTTAATCTAATTGAACTCAAGGCACTCACCTCTGCCTTTCCGGGTTTGTTACGATTGGACTCAAGGCACTCACCTGCCTTTCTCGGGTTTAATCTGATTAAACTCAAGGCACTCACCTCCGCCTTTCCGGGTTTGTTACGATTAAACTCAAGGCACTCACCTGCCTTTCTCGGATTTAATCTAATTGAACTCAAGGCACACGCCTCCGCCTTTCTACGATTTGATCGATGATTCCGTTCGAACTCAAGGCAGTCCCTCCCGCCCTTTCTTGTTTTTGCGGGTATTTCACATTCAATACCTTTCTCAATAACTTCATGCGACAGAGAGAGAAGAATCAGCATTTATTTACGCATTCTGGGATAAGATCCCCTCAAGTGCATCAACAATTATATTTTAAATTAATGATTACAAAAGAAATTACAATTGACAGAAAAAGAAATTAGAAATAAAAAATAATAAAATAATACTTAAAAGAGTTAAGAGAGAGAGAGAGAGAGAGAGAGAGAGAAACAAAGAGCCTATTTATAATACAACGAGAATAAAAAGCATAAATTATAGTGATAAACCAACCCATCCGAGGGCAACCTAAGAATAAATCACGGGCAACCACGAGGCGTCGCCGGAATCGCAGGAACAGACGGGCGCGCAGGCTTGCCGAACTGCAAACGGATAATTTAAGTTCACCTAGCATAAGCACACAAAATTCCCACACTTCCGGTTCCCCCGATCCTCTTCCCCCTTTTGAACCAAATCCTCCTCTCGAACCTATTCCTCGAGTGTCCCCCGTCCATTCCCCTCTCTGTTTCTCTCCACCGCTTGAACCCTCCTTTTCTCCTGTGCACCTCGATGAAGAAAACCCGGCATCTTCCCCCGAATCCCGTTCAAATTCCCCCGACTCGATCTCTAGTCGGTTAACCTATAGGATTCTCCCCGACTTCCCCTGCTCCCTCTCTCCACCTCCCCCGCAATTCCCTGCCTTCGACTTGGACGAAGACGAACAACCCTCCCCCTCTCCTACCTCCAGTATCGTTGTAGTAGAAGAGATAGAAGAGGTAAACCTCGTCGAACCTCCGCTCCTCGGGTCGCACGACTTAGAGGAAGAGGTCCAAGAGGTAAACCTCGTCGAACCTCCGCTCCTCGGATCACATGACTTGGAGGAAGAGGTAGAAGAGGTAGACGAGATAGAAGAGGAGGAAGTAGAACAACCTCTCCTCTTTCCGCCCTCAAATAACCACAAGCAAGATGAAGAGCAACCTCCCCCCTCCCTTAGTTCCAACCCCGTTGTCGTAGATGTATTTCCCCGTCCCCCTACCCCTCCAGCTTTTTATATTTATCCCATACCCCGACTTAACTCATGAACAAATGTACGAAGCCTTTCCCTTATCATCCGATCCCCTCCCCCCTAATATCTATACCCTGGGTCCCGACCGTTACAACTTGGAAGAGCTCCGTTCTTTCCTCCCTCGACACTTATCCATACTATCTCCTATTCCCCGTCACAGTATTCTTAAATGGTTATCCCTCAAACTCCGCTATCGTAACCGAAATAATCGATCAAAAGCCACATATAGACACGCTATTATACACACAATAATATAAAATGTACCTAGACACATTAGTATACATATATTATATGTATATTATATGTATATTATATGTATATTATTATATGTATATTACATTAGTGTACATATATTATATTATTCAATAATCTGTATAAGGAAAAAAAAACTTTAGTTTATAAGATTCTTAAAAGTTTCATTGTTAAGACTAAATTTTAATATTTTAATGTTAAAATAAATTTACATTTATTATTAACCTCTTTAATTTCATTTGATAAAACCACCTCTAATCCCTAGTGAGAGACCACTTCGTCCGATCCCGAGTCACAGCGATTAAGTTCGTTGACTCAAATAAGGACCATAAGATCGCACGACTTTCGGAAATAGGTAGGTATCAAAGCGTTTCGCTAAACGTTGATCCATATTCCGGAGTCGCCAAAGTGCGTTCGACTCGTGACGCACGCCCTTCCTAGTGCGTACACGAGAAACCGTTTGTTACGTTCTTCTTCAAATTCCTGTTACCTTTTACCAACTACCCTTTTCCCCTTAAGATTGGACGTAACAGCACATTACATATGCATAATTAATTGTTTTCAACAAAATATCAATTCAATAACAAGATGTTACGATTGTCGTTGGATCAGTCAAACATATATTATCAACATATTCAATCTTTTTCATATCAACACAAATTATCGATATTATCGATATATTACCATAAAAATTCTTATCATACGAACATGGTAATGAATTTAAATTTATTTACTCTATCAAATTTATTTACTCTAATAAACTCTAAGTATCAAATTTATTTACTCTAATAAACATTCAGAGACTCAATTTAGACATTAAAGCGCCGAAATTTTATGACGAAGATAAGAAGCACCTGATAGAATATTTAAGAGATTTAGAAAATTATTTTGATGCGCAAAATGTAAAGAAATCTGCGAAAATGTTGGTGGTACAAAATAGTTTAGAAGAAAAAGCAAAAGATTGTTATTTTACAATAAAATCATTAGTAGCAATATTTGAGACTTTTCAAGGAAGAACATTTTTCTCGATACCCATCTAGATAACAATTTAAATAAATGGCAAGAAAGGCGATTTCCTAAGAGGGATATAGCTTATTAGAAATATATTTTGCAGAACACATAAAATTTGCTGCAATATCTTGATCTAAATCATAAAGAAGATATAGTGACGAAAATGACGCGAATGAAAATAGTCAAATTAAAAAACTGTTGGTTAGAGGAACGATAATAACAGCAGGCAAAGAAAAAGGCTATGAGAAAGAACAACCAAAGAAAGTGTATAACGATACTATAAATAGATATACGAATCGATAAAGACTATCAACAAGCAGGTAAGCGTGACTGGGGAAACCTGTATAAATATCAAAATAAAGATCACGGAAATAACATAAACTCGAAATAATAATATTATGCATATTATGCTAATAACTATCAGGAGAGAAGAGTATACCACACAAACATGAATAATTATAATACGAATCGACAATTCTTGTCAAACAACGACCAACAGACATTGAGTAATAATAATCGGTAAAAACAAATACTGAATATGCAAGCCAGTGCAGCGACACAATCCCGCGAAATACCTAATGCAAATGCTCCATAGTTAAGTGAACAAACAACAAACTGTAATGTTCAATCGAAATATGTGCACAATATTAATGGAACGAATGTTTCGCAGGATTCTTAGTCTTTTTATATTCAACAAAATATTAGAATTATAGGTCATTTAAACTAGCGAAATGATCGAAGAAAGACTTTGAGCAATGAAAAAAATGATATTTATGAAAACCTACAATATGGAATAGATGAAGGCGAGATCGGAGATGAGGAGGCAATGGAGACGAATATTGAATGTCCAGTAGTACAGGAGAAAATAAACAACCAAAAGGTTCAAGGCTATCGATACGGTAGATACGGAAACCATGCATTTTCGAAGAGGTATTTCAGATTTTAAATCGGGATGATGGGATGGAAGTGTTGCCTGTATCTTGAATATGTATATATGTTATACGGTCAATTTGATTAATTCAGATATTATACATAATGACTGATTAATATATAATAATATTCGCTAGTTTTGGTAAATTTGAATAATAAAAGCAAAAATGTTCAAATTAATCAAAATAACCGTCCAACCAGTAATGACTCATCGAATCGATTCGACATCGAAAACATTGATCGAAAACTAATCAAAATACTCATCGATTTCGATGGATTTATGATACACCTTTCGATGAATTATCAACTCAAAAATGATTCGATTTTGACTCGATTTCGAATACTGTTTTTTTACTGCAGCTGTATTGAATTGGGTTACTAAAGCCTTATTTTTTAAGCCTTAATCTAAGTACATATGAATAACTGTCACATACAAAATGATAGTTTTTAAACTGTGATTGGCCGATTGTATACAAAACTGCTATTTTCGTATGCGAAAGTTATTCGTATGAATTTAAAAATTGGTCCTCAGAAACAAAAAAACGAACTATTGTCTTGTATTATAAGAATTAATTTATTTCACTATTTATGTGTTTAATAATATTAGTATAATAAAATATATCGAAAATTATCTTTTTTGTAGTCATAATACCTACACAACCCACAATACCACTTTTTCCTCAACATTTCACTAAACTATATTATTAAACATAAGTATAAGTGGAATTTAGAAATATTTATTTTAACGTAATAAAAAATTTATATTTCTTAAAATTGGAGATATTCGACCATTAATGTAATACATATAAATTGAAATAAGAACCAAGCTGGATCTTAGTGCTTTTTATAAATTTTACTTGTGTGATTTTTATATACCTTTTTTTTTGACCGTAGAAGGCGTTCTTATTTCAATTTATATTTCTTATTTGTAACTAAAATTAAATTAAAAATTTAATTAAATAAATAAAATATAAACGAAAATATAAACGTTCCTTAACGGTCATAGCTAGATCTTAGTGCTGATATTTATTATGTAATTTTATATACATTGAGAGAAATGTTTTGTAAAATCAATCAAAATTTGATTGATTAGTGATCAAATGAATTTTATAGTGATAGTTACTAAATATATAGATGTTTTGACCAAACAATTTGTAATATTAACCAAATAATTATTTTCATACAACAAATTACAAAAAGTTTTTGGTTTTTTGTTAAATGTAACAAAGTTTTTGGTATCAGTAACTATAAAATTTATTTGATCACTATACTACCAAACGATTTTCGGTTATAACACAGTTCTAAATTAAACAAGAATTATAAATAGTCATTTTTACTTACATAGAATGCAATCTATGAATGAAAAATAATATTGTATTGGCAGACGTAAATAATGTAAAAATTTTAAAGTTTTAGCATTAATAATTACGTCACAATGTTAATTTAAAAGTTAATATTGTAACGTAATTATTAATGCTAAAATCTTGAAATGTTTACATTATTTATATCTGCCAATACAATATAATCCTCATTCATATTGTATTCTATATAATATAAATAAAAGTAATTAAACACAAAAATTCAAAAACTGGTCAAATTTACGAGCCAAACAAATCTGGATGTCAATATAAGCTTTAATTCGATCACAATTATAAACACGAATAAAGCGGTACGTTTCGGTTATACAATGGCCTATACTAACCGAATTTTAGAAAAAGATTAATTTCAGAAATGATACACATTAAACAACAAATTAACAGAATAAACTCTCACAATGACACGGAACTGCGACATATGATACATACTTCCATTTGTTTGATTCAGTCAAAAACAATTAAAGATACATAATATTGGTGTACAAGTTTAGCGCTCTGCCTCATTTGTGCTTTGTCTGTTCGGGCAGTATAAGATCGTTGGTCGATAGTGTGTGCTCACATAACTGTTGTCTATCATTTACAATTGTACATCAAAGTAAGTCGATTTATCGGATGCAGAAGTGAGTTGTATTATTTCATTTACATTATTTCTCCTTTATCGCATAGATATCGGTCGTGGCAATAATTAACGGTGTCGAGAGTTGCATGTGAGACCACAGAAATATTGTGCTCATTATGTAATTGCTTGATTGCTCGGATCTTGGTTTCTCTCTTTATATTACCAAAAAAGAAGAGATGGAACAACGTTATCAGTCCACTTGTGCAGTCGTCTGAGGGTTTCATCGGTCCTCCATCGACAGCAGTCGTAACAGTAGACGTGAGCAACGATGAGATAAAAATTGCATAACTTTTCGACGATTCCGTTTTTACAATTGTCGCATTGGAATCAATGATCGTTGTTATACGTTTTAAAAAAAAAAATTTTTTTTGTTAACGCCCAAATCGAATGGCTATAATTTTATGTATCTCTTGTTTCAACTTTTAATATGTTATGTAATCGCTTGTAAATATTTAAATATTTAAATTTTTGAAAAAATTTTTAATAATGCAGTAATGCAACTCATACATCCATTTAAGAATAAATTTAATTTTATTTTCTCAACCTTCTTAACTGGCTTATATCATTGACCATTATCTGTCCTTATGTACATTTGCACGTATCAAGGTTAATATGTAAAATATTTAAAAAAATCTATTTATATATGATTTATTAAAACTGCATTATGTTTATGTAGAGTAGTTAATAGCACACAATGTGATATTGCAGAAATTGCCAAAGTACATTTTTTAGTCTTACATAAGGCATCAAAAAAAATTCAAGACGCATGCTTGTCAAAATTCCTTCCAAAAAATCTTCATTACGTTTCCTACAAAATATACTGGAACTTCATAATACAGCACAGTTTGAAGTTCTGTGCCTTATAATATAGTAACTGCTAAATGCCACTTCACTCTCAAATCGTTAAAACTGGACCCAATTAGAGCAAAGTGATTTTAAAAATAATGGATTCCCTATTTTCATTAAAATGACGTTTATTTTAAAGTTTTAAAAAATGTTTCTCTAACATTTGATAAATATTTGAAAACGTTTAAAGTTAATCTACAATGTGCTTTTTGTTTCCTGTTTTTTTTTGCTTTTTACCTATTGTCTTTTTACTTCTTCACGCACTGTTTTATTGAAATTAGTGAGATAAAAGTTAACGAACTCGAAAGAGATAAGAAACACGTGACAATGACAATCGTAAAACTAGTACTAGTATTTTCTTGTTTCGGGCAAAAATAGAATATCGTATACATAGGCATATTTATTTTAATTGTGTTAGAGAAATTATAATTCTATAAAATCAATACGAAATATGAACTTGTTTAATAAAATAGAATTTTTATCAATAAATCAGACACCGTCAATATCGCCTTAACGATAGACTTCAGATCCACAGCGAATTCTCTGTAGCCAAATGCATAGTAAGCGGCTAGTATTCATAATAAACAAATTTTCTGTACACTTCTCTCGAATATGTTCTTATTTTCATTGCTTCATTTACATGTAACATTAAAACTCACAAATAACTGTCACTCCGCAAATTTGCAAAATATTACGATTAACATAATAATTACTTGTAAAATAACTTTATTAAATTTTACATATTAAAAAAAATTATACATGTAATGTAAGACTCTGAAAATAACAATTAAATTTCAAATACGTTTCTGAGCCGATACCTTTGATTGTGCATGAATATACTTCACATTAATAAATATATACAAATAAATTTTCAAATAGTATATATGTCTCAACTCTCTTCAGGTCGAATCGAGTCCTTTTCAGAATTACACTCTAATCAACGCATATTTTTTTGAGACTGGATAAATTAAGAGGATGCTAAAGTAACAAGAGAACTTCCTCAACGTCGGTACTGCAGATTATTTTTTCTGCAGAAGGGAAAGGGGGAATGCTAACACCAAGCTAACGCTCTTTGTCCAACGCATAGATCTGTCTTTGTTTTTCGATTGTAGTGCCATCTGCGAAAAGACCTATCAATTACTTTTGCACACCATCACTGCTCTGTTTATGACAGTTCAGCTTCGCTGAGCGAAATATGCATGCCGGTAAAAGCACATTAGTTAATCTTTTTTGTTAGGCGTTTAGTCGTAATTTCACACGGTCAGTATTATTCGTGCGTGTTTCCTGAAGGGTGCTCTACCCTCATTTTGTACGTGCGAGCTANGCGAGCTACACAACTTCTGTACTAAGGTAAAGTTAATCTCAGGTGACGGCTATACGAGTGAATTTTTAATGATTTATTAACTTTTTATTCGATTTTCTTGTAAAATTTATCTGAGCACCCTTTCTTTTTACGCGTATTTTAATTCTATAAAAAGTTTTTGTGATTCTGTAACGCCAATTCGAAGATATTTAAAAACTGTAAATGTCGGTAATTCGCGGTACTTTAGCATCCTCTTAAGAGTCATATACGATTCATATATCTGTCGCATACGAAAAAAGCATATGTGATGCTTAAGAGTCATATACACTGAGAGAAGAAAATGGTTGCAATTACCATAATTCAATTATAATTTATAGTCATTTTTTATGCAAACTATAAAATTATAGTTATTTGAGCCATGCAAATCATAGGCTTGAAAAATTGTTAAAACATATCTTCCACTTAATTTCATCTTCAAGGGGATTCAATCACAAAAATTATTTTACTAAAACATTGGTGAAAGATCTCATAATGCTCTGCCTTTTATTCCATTCTATGTGTTTTCTTTCTTACGAGAAATAGAACACCATCGCGGCCATCTAGTGACGATATTGTGTACTACTATGTACGATTCATATATCTGTTGCATACGAAAAAACACATGTGATGCTTAAGAATCATATACGATTCATGTAAGCAATAATATGCATAACGTGAAATTTTTTCGTATACAACTGATACATGAATACGACAAAATCGCATGCGATATATGACTCTTTGAATTGCGCGCGCGCGTGTGTGTGTGTGTGTGTGTGTATATATATACAGAGTGTCCCAGAATCCGTAGAGGTGTTTCTTATAAACGAATTCTTTAGAATATTGTGAGTCGAAAATCCTAATACGAAAATGTCTAGGCTATAATACTTTTCAAATTATAAATTATTAAAGTTATTCAATTGTAGAGCCCAGAATTCGCGCGCTCAGGGCACTTAACACCGTAGTGAACTATCAAATGAAGTATGTCGAAGTACTTCATATGATAGTTTTGACAGTTCGATTTATGTATGGCTTGACATTTCGTAACATTAGTTTGACATTAATCTTTATGAATAATTTAAATTAAATTATCACTGATGAACAAGACAAAATTTAAAAGTGACTCCTTATCATTATATGAAAAATTAAGTTCATATGTATAGAAAGTTACAGACAATGTAGAAGGGCATCCTCACTACTGTGCGATATACCATGCCTGAGCGCGCGAATTCTAGGCGCTATAATTGGTCAACTTTAATCATTTATAATTTGAAAAGTATTATAGCCTTGACATTTTTGTATTAGGATTTTCGACTCAGAATATTCCAAAGAATTGACTTATAAGAAACACCTCTACGGATTCTGAGACACCCTGTATATTATATGCGATTTAGTACTGACAGAAAACTTTAATGATTGATATCCTTAGTGAAAATCTAAGATTTATTGTCTTTTTCGAAAATAGGATACAAGGCGAAATTTTTGACAAAAACAATGACTCAACCGAAAAATGAAGGTCACAATGTACGAGAAACAATATTGGATGATGAAAGAAATGTCGAGTATTCTTTATAAAAATCTAAAAAGATGAGTTTTCCAGTTAAGAAAGTAAGATACGAGGCATAATTTTTGAGAAATAAATATTTGTTTTAATTTTTTTTTAATACTTTTTTTAAGATCTTGAATTTATTTTATTTCGAAAATTATGCTTCGGATCTTATCTGCATACAGGACAAATTTTGGATTATCATTTACTATTACACTTGGAATACTATTTTTAACCAATAGGACGTCCCTTGTACATATTGTGGCCTTCATTTTTCAGAGTCATGAATTTATTGTATTTCTCCTTGCCTTGGATCCAATTTTCATAAAAGACAAATTTTAGATTTTCATGATGATAATCTGTCTTTAAAAAGTTTTCCGCTAGTTCTGAAACACTCTGTATATTACACACTTTAAAATAATGTGTAGTAATATATTGTAATTTACATTTACACGTATCAAACACATTTCTTTATTATGTAAGTAATTAACATAAAATTGCACTTTAAATATGATGTTTATATAGCCATATGGCTATATAATATGGCTATATATATATTAAAATATTTGAAATATTGATCAAAGATTTTTTCAGTTACGTTTGGCAAAATATGTATTTTCATATGAGATGTATATTGTATATGATGGATGTGCTTTGTATTGAATCATATATGATTCTTACGATAAATCTGCATGTTAAATATGTGATTCTATACAATTTCCGCCCATGATATGTAATTCGTATGCGATCGCATACGATCGTATGTCTAATAATGCGATTGCCATGTGGTCGCATACTAGTCATATAAAAATCGTATGTATCTTATACGCAATCTTATATGATTCGGAACATACGTCAAACATGTCACATGTGATTCCGAAACAAATGTCCAAGGGTGATATGTAATTCGTATACGATCGTATACCATCATATGTCTAATTATGCAATTAGCATGTGATCGCATACGATTCGTATAAGATTCGCATATATTCTTATACGATCGGACATGATTCGAATACCAATCATATACTATTGACATATGATTCACATACCAAATTTAGGGCTTCGTTGGATTTTTGTCCGATAAAATATAAATGTGCTCACATACCCAGCTGACGTTATTTATCACGTCATTTTGACGTCAAAACTGCACATTTGACGATATTTGAATGTCAAAATGATGACAAATAAAGTCAACTGAATATACAGTACGATGCGAATGGTATACAAAATAATGTATCATTTTATAAGTAAACAGTTGATCCACCTGGATGGCAAAATCTGTTTTTTTTTTTTTCAAATTATCTCTTACAGCTTACTATATCGATTGTTATTCATTACTGAAGCAGACATAATTACAAATTAACAGATGGCATTGTTTAAAATTACGTAAAGCCTCAGACACACTGACGTTATTATCATACATAAACAATATAAAACCGTATATATATAACAGTCGTACTTTTAAGAAACCCACTTGATTTTTTTTATTTCACCTGCCAGCAATGATATTGTCGAGCATGTT
The DNA here is from genome assembly GCA_003595255.1 of Solenopsis fugax. Taxonomy (NCBI): domain Eukaryota; kingdom Metazoa; phylum Arthropoda; class Insecta; order Hymenoptera; family Formicidae; genus Solenopsis; species Solenopsis fugax. The sequence continues at coordinate 657 of QKQZ01000230.1, read as the reverse complement.
GCTACCGATACTTCTCATATCTATTCTGACATCCACAAACGCTGGATTCTTGGAGAATATGATAGATAAAATATCGAAATTGGACCCATCAGATCAGATATTAAAAGTTCCTGAATATAAATTGTTACCTGAAGTTCCTGAGGATGCAAAACTTAACACGGTGAGTGAAATCATTCTTTATTTTCAATCAATCATTTCTTCAATCATTTCTTTATTTTCAATTAACACAAGTTGGCGTATTTAATAGAAAGCAAATTTAAGAAATAAATAAACTGTAAATTGTATAAAAATAATTTTATTATGTTTAAAACGTGATTATTTCCTAAATAATGTTTAAATATCTGTTCGGTAAGAACAAATTAAAATAACGGATACGACAATACGGATCTAAAGCAGTTTTAGTGCTCTACTTTTTTCTAAATGAATTCATAAATATTTACAAGATTTCCCCAAACTACGCGCCGCGTTTGTATGGTAAGAGTCTTAGTAAAGCAAATTAAACACGACCATTGCACAAGTTCATGTAATATTTGAGTGATTTTCCACTCTTGTAGAACTGAATGGGAGTCCCACAAAAATTCTATTCAATCCTACAATGAATTTTGATTCTTATTATAGTGGCAAATCACTTGAACATTGCAAACTCAATTTTCACTC
>QKQZ01000228.1:0-15869 GCA_003595255.1 Solenopsis fugax | reverse complement strand
CTTGATAACATATGTCAAGGTCAAGGTCATTGGGGCTGGCTCCCTATTACTAAATAATTACCCTAATTTTTAATAAAATGTCGGTAGACAAAAGATTGCTTTACTTTGAGACCTGCTGAAAGAAATATAATTGAGCGAGGTGAATGGCTTACGGATGAACATATGGAATATTTTCATCGATTCCTAACAAGTTGTTCGGATTATAGACCAATCAATACGTTGCTAAAACAAATATCAGATAGAATACCAGCAGTATCAAGAGACAAAAAACATGTACAAATATTACACAGTTCATTGGATGGACATTGAGTGTGCAGTTTTTATGGAAAAAATATATTTATATATGACTCTTTAAATGGTGAAACATTGCACAAACATCATAAGCAATTCTTGGGAAGGTTATTCCCAACATATGACTTTAAAAAAAATCATGTCAAATTTCCCACTGTTCAACGTCAACTAAACTATAACTGTGGAGTTTTTGTAATAGCTTTTGCGATTTCATTATTATTTAACATTAAACCTGAAAAAGTACGCTATGAACATACGTTAATGCGTCCACATTTGTTAAAAATTTTGAAACAAATGTAATTGAGCATTTCCCTCAAGATCTACAACATGGTGCTCTTCAAAAAGTATTTCTCTTAGCAGTAATAAAAGCAAGGGAGATTCAAGCACTTATTAAACCTGCAGAACGTCAATTTAAGACGGAGCAACAGAAATTGTCTCGATTAAAAAAACATCGTGATTATATAAGAATTCTTCTAAGAAAGAACTTAATAACATTGAAAATAATTGTGCAAAGAAACGTCGTCTAAAAGAACGTAATTTAGATAATTATTGCGTTAAAAAACGACTACGATACGCAGAGAATCTTGAAAAAAAATCGCGATATGAAGCGGTATCGACATAAAAAGGATTTATTAAACAATCGTACTAAAAAGAGGCAATGATATGAAAACAACAAAGAAAAGTGTCGCCCGAAGGGGTAATTACTCAGAAAATAGGTGTACATTGGATTGCGGACTTCAATGGATTTCATCGGATTTTCATTGGAATTCATTACGATTGCTGAAAGATTTTCTTAAAAAAAAAAATAAAAAAAAAGGTCATCGAAAGTCTCTCTTTAGTAACTGATTTCAACCAAAAAATCGTTATAAAAGCCAAAAATTCATGGTATAACACATGAAATTCATCAAATTATACTGGACTTCATCGGACTTCAAGAAATTCATTGGACTTCAAGGAATTTAACGGACTTCTAATAGGTTGTACACCAGAATTCAAGAGTGGTAACCCGCTCGGTGTCGCCTTAATAAGTGAAAACGTTACGTTAAAGATTCTCAACATGAAAAAGATAGACGATTAAAATTCTGATGGTAAGTGATTACATAATAAGCGATAGTATGACAAAAAGAAATTAAAATCCAGTATTCATAAACAAAATATTGGTCGCAATATTAAAAGGAAATACGACAAGTTTTGGTCAAAGAATTATATACAAATGCGTAAACCTGTGATAAAAACAGATATTGTCAAAAAATTAGATATTAAAAATCATATTGAAAAACAGTTAGAAGCTGAAAAAATTGTAAGTTCGTCTATGCAATTAGACATAGTTACATTGATGATATGCGTAAAATATTAGCTAAACTTAAGAAGAGGGCAGAAGTGCATTTGACTCTCGTTACTGACTGTTTAACAACTGACGATAAATTAAGTGCATTACGTGGTATGTTGAGATATATAGCTACGTCTGAAAATTTTTTTTCTGTGTATAGTAAACTTACTTCATCAGAAACTTCATCGAAACCCTTGATAATGAACGTAAAGGGTCAAGTTACAAATGTATTATCTTTAAATGAAGCACGAGCAAAAAAAGCATGGTTGTGCAGTACTTTATGTAACATTGATTCATGTATAATTGATCGATATAAAAAATTTCTTGAAAAAATAAGTTGTATTTAAAAAAAAAACACAATTGTTACATAAGATTCGTCAGAAGTGTACTGTAAACAATTCGACTAAAAAGTTGGGTCATACACACGTTCGTATGTTACATGAATACAACTCTCTGCAAAGCGATGTCTCTTCCTATTCAATTATTATCACCTCATTTTCCAAAAGTAAGAAATATTAGACGTTTGATTTATCGAATGACAGGATTCTATAGAAAAATAATAAATCTTGACAACGCTTTATTTTCCGCTGATGTAGATGCATTAAATGAAAATAACTTCGTTAAAAGAACAACTAAATGTGTACAAACATCATCAGACTTCAATTCATTTAAGTGATGACGTTATTATTTCTAAATATAACAAAGCATTTAAAGCGTTGACTAAACGTTCCATGGATACACCTCGATATGTTTGTGCTTCATGTCAGAGACTTTGTTACAATAGAAGTGTATCTCGAATTAATAAAGTTAAAGCACAATTAGATATTCCAGAGTGGAGAGATTTAATTACGCATTTAAAAAATCAGAATATTGACCCACAGTACATATGTAACTACTGCGAACGAAAATTTCGTAACGCAGTAATGCCTGCGTATTGTATTTTAAATAACTTATACATGCAAGATGTTCCCGAAGTAATATTATCTCTTAACACATTTGAAAAAAATGCTTATACAGAGAGCTAAAGCATTTCAAACTGTTGTTAAAATGGGAACTGTGATAAACAAAAAGTTATCTCAAAGACAAATGATACAGAAAGTAAAAGGTAGAACGTTCCATTTACCATTACCTTTACAAAAAACCATGGACAAAATATGTTCGAATACTGATCCGCTAAATAAAAATTTTGAAATATATATTTTAATTAGAGGTATTCCGACAAAATCCAAAGTTATTTGGGAAGAAATGGTAAATAAATATTCGATGCTTTAACGTGGTTAAAACGTAACAATCCTCTTTACAAATATATTATATTGCCAGATACTTAAGAAGGATTATGTTCAGAAAAAGATATAGAATTTTTTGAAATAAAAGAGATAGAAGATGATAGTGAATCTGTTTCGGATGGCGACAACATACTGAATCCTAAAATTGAAACGCAAGAAGCAGAAAATGCAGAAGCTACTGTTGTAAATAATCAAGGTAAAGCAATGTTAATTCAGATTACTGATAACAATGATGATTATTACGAACAGTATACTATTTACCCATTGTATGAAAAGAAATCACGTGAAAGTGCTGCTGTGTTATATCAAATGTTAAAAATTGAAGATTTACCTTTGGACAATCGTGAAAAATCTTTAGATCTGTTAGGTTTCCCAGATTTATATCCTTTTGGTGTTAATGGATAATATGAAACTAGACAGATTAAACTTCATGATCACGAATTTATTAACCCTTAAACACACAGATCCTGTAAAATACGGAAATACATTTTCGGATCTGAGAGACTTTTTCAACTTTGAGAAGCTAGAACTTTGATTACAATCAATATTTTTCAACAATTTTTTTTAAATAAAAGTTTAGAATCTCAGAAATATGACTGCACAATCGACATTGCCGAAAAATAATTTATTGTGAAGTTATAAATGAAAAACCATTAAGCAAACATGAGAAATTGGTCAAAAATCCACTTTTCCTTCAAAAAATCATATATTTGCAATAAAAAACTTTTAAGAACTTTAAAATACGGCGTTTTAAAGCTAAAGAGTCATACTATCAAAACAAATTATGTCATTGTCATTTCTATTAAAAAATGTACTTATGTAACAAGGCAAATATGAGGTATTTTTGATTAACTCGTGTCTAAAATTGAAAATTGATGTGTTTTATGATATATTTCGGAAAAACTCCCTTTTCTACAGTATTTTATAGTATTCTAACTTTAGACAGAGTATATGCGAGTAACATCCGCGAACCGACCTGTTCGAATGTATTTTGTCCGTTTTTTTTATGTAAAATACTCACAAAAAAAGTTTCGCTTACACATAATGTTAGTCCTACAGACCCCAACAAAACTTTGCTGCAGTGCCGTTCTAGTTGACCAATAAAGTTGATCAACCATATCAATCGAAAGAGAAGATTTCAAACTTTTCTTACCTCCTAGTCCGAACTTTCTATTTTCTTCCGTCTTTACACAGTAAGCGTTCGAAACTTCATATGGGGTCTCCACTTACGTGTTTAAGGGTTAATACTATGTGTGATATTTTTTGTGTCAAACTTGTGATGTGGCTGGTTACGTTTTATATTTAATTTAATGTTTATTTTATTTTACATTAGTTATACTTTTCATATCGATTATGTCATTCAAATATTGTAGAGGCAAATTCAAGAATTGTTTAAACTTCATTTGTCGAGTCTGTTCAACTTTACATTGATTATAATAATGTAGAGGTAAATTTGGAAATTGTTTAAATTTTGGCTGAGGATGATTAAGTAAAACCGAAACGTCCCTATAATTGAATAAACTATTAATTATACATAAATAACATCGGTTTTCTGCTTGATATATTTGACCTTTTCTTATTATGATATTAAAATAAGAATTTTCTTTAATAATAATAATAATAATAATTGAAATAATAAAATAATAATGAGTTTCTTGAACTCGACTGATAAAATCAGTCAAATATTTTTAGCGATGTTAAAGTATGTACGTACTACTTTGGACAATTAAAAACGAGTTATGAATAGAGAAATTATTATTTTTACAAAATATCGTTTATTTAATTTTAACTGTAAAACAGCTGATCGCAATGGTCAATGTATTTTATTGACGAATGTTAGGCAATCCGAAAATTCAGTAAATTTAAAAATATTGTGTGCAAGTAGAATAGTTCACAAAATTATTTTTTGCTCGTACCAAATTACAGCTTTAGGGAATGAAATCACTCCTTGAAGAAAATAAACATTTTCTTTCCGGCGAAATAACTACCGAGAATGGTGACACGTATAACAAAAAGTTTAAACGAAAGTTGCATCTCGTTTTTTGCTCTACGAAACTGCGTATAGATAAGAATCAAAATATTTATGTTGTTTAAGTTACCTCTGTCACCAACCCTTAAAATTTAATTTTTAGCCGTAAATTTATATGAAACTTTCCACACCTCTTTTCGCACTTTTCATTATCATTTTTTGTGATATCTTTTATAAATGAAAGAAAAACCAAGTTCATCGAATATTTAAAGTCGGGTTCATTATTCAAATGATTTCATATCCAGACATTTATTTATTATTAAGATACATTTCACATAGTTTTCAATTATTTAAGCACGACAATATTATATACTGACGATGACATAAAAGATGAAACTAATTAAAGTAAACTATTGACGTGTATAAAGCATAATAATAGCAACGTACATTACTTCAATGCTGTTTTTATTGCTATTTTGAATACTAGACGATAAATAAGATATTTCTTATAACTCTATTGTCTAATCTAATGTAAACGATGTGAAAATACATAGTTTTTATACATAATTATATGTAATTTTATATAGTCATACATAATTATATAGTCGTATACTCAAGCAGAACGAGTCACAATAATGTCAATATGACATCAAAGTGAATCGTGATTGATCGAAAAGTGTCTTTTAATGATCATTTTACAGTCACTTTGACATCATTTTAATGTCGTGATGACTCGCTGTTCTGCTTGGGTATGTATAGATAGATATATATTTCATCCCCTGTAATTTGGTACGAGCAAAAAATAATTCTGTGAACTATAATAAAATAATAATAATAAATTCACAAAATATCGTTTATTTAATTTTGACTAGAACAGCTGATCGCAATGATCAATGTATTTTATTGATGAATGTTAGGCAATCCAAAAATTCATCCGAAAGTTCTACTTACATACAATATTTTTAAGTTTACTGAATTTTCGGATTGCCTAACATTCGTCAATAAAATACATTGACCATTGCGATCAGCTGTTCTACAGTCAAAATTAAATAAACGATATTTTGTAAAAATAATAATTTCTTTATTCATAACTCGTTTGTAATTTTCCAAAGTATTACGTACATACTTTTACATCGCCAAAAATATTTGACTGATTTTAGCAGTCGAGTTAAAAAAACTCATTGTTATTTTATTATTTCAATTATTATAATTATTAAAGAAAACTCTTATTTTAATATTCATACTATACTGATTTGCCTTCAACGCTATTTCGCGTAATACGCGATTAGCGAAACGTATGAGATGCATACGTTTCAGCGCAGAAGAATCGAGCGCACGAACAGGTACGTATAGCGTGCATATATGGTATGAGGAGTTCGATATTATTTTTCAAAAATCGGAACATCAGAAAGACACTTTATTATATATATGGTTGGATTCGTATAAAAATATGCTTTAATTTTGTCATTAAAATATTTGAAAATTTTAAAAACAAATGTAAAGTGGTGGGGGAAGTATAACAAATAATTTAAAAAAAATTTGTTTTTATTATTGTTATAAAGTACTCTTCGAGCCATTCAACTTTCATTCAGAACATTTTTTTCTATCTCTTATAGTTTCGACGATATTCGCTTGGAAAAAAAAATCGATTTTTTTCAAAAGGGTGTTTCACCCCCTAAAACTGAAATTGGGCACGAACAAAAAATATTTTTGTGTTATGGATGAACTCCTTTATTTGAACACAAAGTTTGAGATTTTTTGAATTTCCGGGTTGCCTAATGTTCCTTGTCAGTATTTAGTTGCGGTCACACTTATGTTGCTTTATCCCGAGTAACGTCTTCAGATGGATTGCATTTGATAAATTATAACCCTTCATCTATAGCAGCCAATGAAGAAGCGATTCTTGAATATAATCGTTTAAAGAAATTACATAAACCAGAAGCATAAATTATTAATATATCAAAAGAACGTTATCGTAAAGTTAAAGATCGGCCATGGACATTATCGAAAACAATTACTTCCGTTCAGCAATCAGCTCAAACAGTTCAACAAAGTTTTAGTAATTGGGTTATACATGGTTTCCAAAATACTGACGAAATTTCGTCATGCAAATATTGTATTACAATGTATATTTCATTCAAATATTATTAGAAAACAATTGTTAAATTCTGATAATTTGGATGTTTTAAGTATATTAGCGCATCGATATGAAAGCGGAATGCGCAATTTGAATACCTGTGCAATACGAAAACATTTAGGAGAGTATTTTTCGACTAATGCTAAACGAGATGCATTTGATTTTCTTACAGCTCTTTGTACAAAATATGATTTTATAAAAAATTTGGTAAGCATCAAGTTATTTCCACTAGTCGATGTAAAATATGTAGTTACACAAATGTTACTACTAATAATAATGTGATCCTTTCAATTCCTATTAGCAATGTGAAGAAGAAAAGTATTAATCTTAATGATTTACTGAATATTTCATTTTTACGTTGGTCTGAGAAAATATGAGAAAACATGTGAACATTGTGAAGAAAATGATAAGCCTGTTCTTTTTAGCTGAACTGACTGCACTAGTTCAGAGTTTATCTTTCTTGTTTTTAAGTAAAGGGAAGAAGATAAACTGTGAACTAGTGCAGTCAGTTCAGCTAAAAAGAACAGGCCTGAGATGTCAATTAAAAATGAATTAACATGTATCAAACAGATAGTTATTATCTATTTAATTTAATTTTCATTACAAAACGGTGTATTAGAGAAGATACTACAAAAATTTAATTTAACTGCTGTTTCGACAAATAAAATATTAATATCTTGTCAGGAGTATAAAGTTACGAATGCTATATTTCATCACGGTTCATGTATCCAAAATGGTCATTTTACAAGTATGTGTAGAGAAGGATTATCTAGTAAATGGTTTGAAAGAGATGATACGCAAGTTACAAAAAAGCAATGGCCTAGGGGTGCTAAAGATATTTATATATTATTTTTAGAATAAGTTGGTAGTGAATAAACTGTAACATGAAGATTTTAAACAAAACAATTATTTACAGCATAAGTAATTTGTTTTAAGTATATATCAGTAGTGGAACAAATCAATTTTATATATATCTTTGTGTATCACACCATGTTAAAGATTTAAAACAATTCTTTACAGCATAAGTAACTTGTTTTGAGTATCAATATTACGAAAAAATACATAATGTTTAATACTACAAAACGCGTGATATCAGTACAAAATTACCTTTTCAAAAAAAAAGGTAAAAAAAGCGGCAAGTGTATGTGCGTGTGTGTGTGTGCGCGCCTCAAATCTTTATTTTTTCTGCAAAACCCAAGTGGTACTATCTTTGTATTTTAACTGAAAAATCTTCCTATGTCGTAATATCTTTAACTTTAATATATCTTTGTGTATCACAATATGTACTTTAGATATCACTATTTCTTCACTTGCCAAGTTGAAATCATGTCTTTTATTAAATACAAAAATATACATATTGCTTAACACTACAAAATGTGTGATATCAGTACAAAATTACCTTTTAAAAAAAAAAGGCAAAAAAAGGCGCCAAGTGTGTGTGCGCGCATCTCAAATATTTATTTTTCTTTAAAACCCAAGTGATACTAACTTTGTATTTTAACAGAAAAATTTTTCTATGCCAACCCATGTGGTAATTATCTTTATTTAATTCTATAAAACCCAAGTAATACTACTTTGTACTTTGTATTATCATTGAAAAATTTTCCTATTCTAACCCAAGTGGTATGTATTTGATTCTAACCTAAGTGTATCTTTAATTTTCTGTTGAACCCAAGTGATACTATTTCTGTATTGTCATTGAAAAATCTTATTCCAACCCAAATGAAATGTTTTAATATTTTCTACAAAATCTAAGTGGTATCTTTAATTTTTGTATAAAACTCAAGTGGTACTATCTTTGTATTCTCATTGAAAAATCTTATTCCAACCTAAGTGATATTAACTTAAAAATAAATGTCTTAAAATTGTGTAATCTAATTCAACCTGAATGATATGCATTTTTTCAAAAAAATGTATGAAATCTTTAAATTGCGCCAATTATAAACTTTTTCTACAAAATCCAAGTAGTAGTATCTGTATTTTCATTGAAAAATTTTCCTATTCCAATTAAAATGGTACTATTTCTGTATTGTCATTGATTTTAAGCAAAACCTAAGTGGTAGTATTTTTAATTCTCATTGAAAAATCTTATTCCAACCCAAGTGGTTTTTACTTAAAAATAATATCTTAAAATTGTGTAATCTACCCTTATAGAAATGTAATACTGGCAGTATTAAATTGGCCAGTAATTATTACTTATTTTGAGTATTGAAAGTACTAATCAACAGTACTTTTAATACTCAATATAAGAAATAATTACTGGCCAATTTAATACTGCCAGTATTACATTTCTATAAGGGTAATTCAACCTAAATGCATTAAAAAAAAAAATTTAATTGCGCCAATTATAAAGGGAATATTTTACTTTTTTGAAATAATTGTACTACTTTTAATAAATAAAATTAAAGTGGTAGTTCTTTGTATTCTTATTGAAATTCAATCCAAGTGGTATGTATCTCAATTTTTTATTTTTTCTACAAAATCCAAGTGATACTATCTTTGTATTCTCTTTAAAAAATCTTATTCCACCTTAAGTGGTATGTACTTAAAAAAAATATCTTAAAATTGTGTAATTCAATTTAAGAGATGTATTTTTATTTAAGGCTTTTTTCATTCCATCCTAAATGGTTGTAACTTTAATTCTTAAAAAACTATTTACTTTGAGAAAAAACAAATTCAGACTCAACAGTATTAAAATTAGGCAAGAAACACAGGATATGCGAGTTAAACGCAGTTGTTGGTGCGCCAATAATACAGTGTAAATATGTTTAAGTGCTCACAGTTTACCGCATGACTTATCTCATGTCCATCTGGCTTGTCAACCTGTGGGACATTGCTTTTTATGAATTTATGGAGATGACTACACGACTTGCCACTTTTTCGCTCTTGTGTCGGATACAATCGGTGCTATTTGAATCTAAGAAGTTAATGTAACCATCGTTGATAATGACTTTAACGAAAATCGAAACGCGTCCAATACTTATTATTTGCACTATGATGTATTGAGCACTTAAATTATTTACACTATTATTGACGCACCAACAACCGCGTTTGATTTGCATATCCTGTTTCTTACCTAATTTTATTTACTTTGATAAATAAAACCCAAGTGGTAGCATCTTTAACTTTTTTTGATAAACAAAAGTGGTATATTTAATGATTTACTATATTTAATGATGAATATTTTTTCATTAAAATCAAAGTATACTATCTTTGTGTTCCTATTGAAAAATCTTTCTGTTCTAACCCAAGTGGATATATTTAATAAAAAAAATTTCAATGGGATATAACATTTAATCACAAAGAATTAAAGAGGAAATAGTACAAAATGAGAAAAGTTTATTGAAATAAAAACTTTTTAATATACAAAAACTTGGCGCTAGATAAGAAAAGCAACGAAAAAAATTGAAATAAGAAAGAATGCGTAAATGTAACAGCTTGTGCGTATGTTCGGGTAAGTATGCGGCTTAGTATTAAGTATAGAATTAATTTATATAAATGTATCAAACAGCGTGTGCGTATTTGAACGATTTGGGTAGATAGGTATACGGCTTAGTATTAAATATAGGATAAGTTTATATTACGTGCATTAAAAATGTTGTTAAAGCTAATAGAATTAAGAGTAGGTTAAATTTAGATAAGATGCATTACAAAAGCGATTATATAGGTTTAAGATTAAATTTCTTTAGCATTTAAGTAACATTGTAAGTCATAATTTTCTAAATTATTATAACTATTGTATTTTACAACCTTATTATATTTAAACTTCTACCACTTGGGTTTTATTTATCAAAGTAAATAGTTTTTTTAAGAATTAAAGTTACAACCATTTAGGTTGGAATGAGAAAAGCCTTAAATAAAAATACAAAAATACCATCACTTGGATTTTATTTATTAAAAGTAGTACAACAGTTATTTGAAAGAATAATATATGCTCTTTATAATTGGCTTAATTTAAAGATTTTACACATTTTTTGGAATTACATATCACTTAAATTGAATTACACAATTTTAAGATATTTTTTTTTAAGTACATACCACTTAGGGTAGAATAAGATTTTTCAATGAGAATACAAAGATAGTATCACTTGGATTTTGTAGAAAAAATAAAGAATTGAGATACATACCACTTAGGTTGAATTTCAATAAAAATACAAAGGACTTGATTTTATTTGTTAAAAGTAGTAAATACAGTTATTTAAAAAAGTAAAATATTCCCTTTATAATTGGCGCAATTTAAAGATTTTATTTTATTTTTTTGAAAAATGCATTTAGATTGAATTAGATTACACAATTTTAAGATATTATTTTTAAGTAAATACCATTTGGATTGGAATAAGATTTTTCAATGAGAATTAAAAATATTACCACTTAGGTTTGACTTAAAATCAATGACAATACGGAAATAATACCAATTGGGTTTTGTATAAAAATTAAAGATACTACCACTTGGGTTAAAATAGACAGATTTTTTTCAATGACAATACAAAAATAGTACCATTTTAATTGGAATAGGAAAATTTTTCAATGAAAATACAGATACTACTACTTGGGTTTTGTAGAAAAAGTCTCTTTATAATTGGAGCAATTTAAAGATTTCATACATTTTTTTGAAAAAATGCATATCATTCAGGTTGAATTAGATTACATAATTTTAAGATATTTATTTTTAAGTAAATACCACTTAGGTTGGAATAAGATTTTTCAATGAGAATACAAAGATAGTACCACTTGAGTTTTATACAAAAATTAAAGATACTACCACTTATCTTACATTACTAAGATCTCATTGGCTGTTATCTAATTGGTTTACTTTGACGAAAATTGAATAGACCTTCGTCTCTGAATTTATCTGTACAACCTGTTAATATGAATCTCTCATGTCATCCTCAGGAGTCAGTTACCAATACACAAAGACAGCACTAGGCACTCCGGACAACATCATTTCAAATCTTACTGACTTGTTCTTTATCACAATCTCATTATGTTTAAGAGACTGTTGCTGTAAGTTTTTAAACATTTTCATAATCGACCGGGCTATCTTTTTACTGTTCTTTTTACAAATGTATAATCTCATCCACAGATCGACTTTTAAACATTATCACACCACACTTATTGACTCGACTATATTCTCGCCTCGGAACGACGAATTGCGTTAAGAATTGTACATTATGACGGATCGTTTACTCTATGGAAGGACGGGACGTTTCAAACAGGCTAAGTGATCCCATACCAGTTATTATATTCTGTTTAATTATAATTTGTCAAGAAGTTGCGTCATCTTATAGTATGCGTTTGCTCGTAGTCTTTCCGTAATAATTATCGTATTTTTCAACACGCGATCGTTTATTGTATAACTGAAGAGGACTTAGTACAGTCGAAACGTATTGTTTAGTACATTTTCTCGGTGAAAAATTCTTTTCTTTTATTTATTAAGACCCAGTAATTGCTCGTAATTGACTGATATTCTCTATTAGTTTGCTTTGAAAATAAGAATATTTCTCAAACAATATAATGTACAGGTAATGGAGTGAATGCTTTTACATATTAAGTTGCAATGCCTTAATAATAAAGGCAATTTTATGTATAAAATCATCTTCACATGTTATTTAGTTAAATTATAGTAAAAAAGAAAGGTATTACGAAAAGGCCTGTTTTTATTGTGTTCAAAGAAAATAAAACGAACATTATTTCATTATTAGTTATTGAAACGAGGAATCCAATGATGCTAGTTATATTTACATCACATGACAGGAACACACACTGAATGAATCACACTATGTACCAACGATATATGTAATGTAGCGTTCTACCTCGCGAGTGACTGCGACATAATTTTTAATATTTATAAACTTTTTAAACCACTTTTTTGTATTTTCTATTATTTTATTTTAAATTTTTTAAAGCTCTTTTCGTTTTTAATTTTATTTTTTTATATTTTATTTCTAAAGTGGTTAATTTTGTTATTTAAGTTATTAATTTTTCTATTATTACATTTCAAACTTTTTAAATCAATTTTTTTTAAGTTTTTAGTTTTGTTATTAGTTATTATTTAAAATTTTTTAAAGTTATCTTTTTCCGTTTTTAATTTTGTCTTTATATTTTATTTTTTGAAAGAATAATTCATTCAGACAATTTTCTTAGTGTATTTATATTCTACCTATTTATTGAAAGAAGGTACAAATTGTCAAATTCTCAAAGTAATCAGCTGGTTTCGTTCACAGATTATATTACTTTCTGTGGGTTAATTATGAGTTATTTATGACTAATTCACGCTAAGAAAAAAATTTGTCAAGAAACTAAAATCTTTCTAATATGATCAACTAAACATTAGGTTGATTAAACAATTATTTAATTGCACAAAAAAAGGTTTATATTTTATTCATATCAACCATTCAAATTTTTTTAACCAAGAATTAATTAAACTAACGTAATATTTAGTGCACATATTGGAATAAATATTTTAAATTTTTATTACATTTTTTTCTCAGTGCATATTCGTATTTATTCTGGCTAAATATTCATTATTGATGTATTATTTATAAATGACAGTTCATGTTGCATCACATAAAGAGATTGAAGACATTGAAAAAAATACTGCTGATAATACTTCATCAAAAATGACTTATATTTAAAAAATATGTATTATCATTAAAAATATAAGGAGTTGCTGAGATACTTAGGCGAAGTTGCGATTTCATGTTATTCTTCGTCAGCAACTCAATTTCGGAAAATATAAGAGAGATATTCATTATGTACCCACCCGTTTTTTGTCGGTTTACTGTCTACTAACCGTAATGACATAGCCGACATTGTTTACATCACGTGTAAACCAATTGTTTAGACACAAAATCGCATCTGGTAAATTGGCTTGCGGTCGATATACGTCTACATCATCGTACGAGGCGAACATGACGAAATACCTAACGTTCTTGCCAGCAAGCGAGCGAACGTGACGGGCTTCAAGCAGCCGGCTGATATCCAATGATCCATGAAGAATACGATGTTTCTGCATAAGTGGATAGCGCTTGGCGTTACGCCTACAGGAAATTAATGGCTTCTTCTAGCGACGAGCCGTTACGAAGGCGCTGTTTACCATAATAAAAACAGGAAAAAGATGTTACGAAATTTACATTTGCGCATAATTAACAATGATGTAAAATTGTGGACCGTAAGGTCGATATTTATATTCGGGAGACGCTAAAATTATCACGTTAGAACATGATTTTTTGAGAATTATCTGAGGACCGGTTTTGGCAATTAACACTTAATATATACTCAATTTCTGACTTTTTATGGTGTATCATAGTTCGTGTCAGTCATTAATTTTTATATTGTCGGTGCTCTAGCTGACACCGATAACAGGATCGCCGATGGTTTAAATGTTAAAACGAAGGATAATTTTCATCATCTTTATAAGTATTTTAAGCTTCATTCGCTATATTCGCTTCATTTTATAATAATATGTTAATATCGAATGTTAAATTTTTTAATCGAATATTATAATTCTCCGATTTCTATGAGTTTCAAATCATACGCGTATTAGTATTTATCTGTATACGCCGTAAAATTCAGTAACAGTCAAACGATCAACAGTCAATGTTATGATTCGTACGATGGTATTTCGTGTTTTGACTCTATATCGATAGCACGATTAATAACTGTTTCATAATTCTGCTACGAAACATACAGATATGTACGTTTCCGGCTTCTGCTCGGTATCGTAGCGTCGGCCTTTTGTTCTGACGAATCCTTGGGTGCGCTGACTCGATGTCGTCGGCTGTATATGCAGAATTGCCAGAGATTTGAGGTATTTCTCCCCCCCCCGTTAGTTTTCTTAATTGTTTCTCTTTTGAGAGAAAATCCGTCAATCTGGTAAGTCTGTGTGTGTGTGCCGAATAATCTGGCAGGATCGGAGCTGTAAAGCTCGTCAAGTCTACGGTCTACGGTCAAGTCTATCTATGGTCGCACTCGCTGAGTATCGTAAGTAAAATAAAACTGATAAATTGATACTGAGTAACTCGTTTTTCTTTGATTCCTTCGGTCCAACATTTAAACCATCGGCGATCCTGTTACCTTCAGCTAGAGCACCGACAATATAAAAATTAATAATTCTTACGTATTTTTTAACATGTTCTAGAAACTGTTTGTATAGTTATTTATTTAAAAAATTGTATATATAAGTGATGATATATAGGGGAGATAGGGGCAATTCGTTGGGGGGGGGGTAATTCGTAAAAATGGAAATATCTTTGTATGAGTATATGTTAAAAATTTAAATACTGTAAACGCGTCTNGTAAACGCGTCCTAATGTAACGATGTTGCTAATAAAGTTTCGTTGGCGACGACGTCATATTGAAGTCGTGGCAGTAAAAAATGTGTTTTGCGACAGTCGAAGTAATTTCTGACAGTCAGCATTTCTTCAAAATTTAAGTAAGATAAATAAGATTCTTTTTGAAAACTTTGAATGTATCGTGTCCAGTTGAATGTATTTGAAACATTTCATGTTTACTTTTTGCTGTGTGATGTCTATTTTTGTAGACCATACGCAATACGAGTAATGCGCAAAGTTGACGCCAGGACAATTCGAAACACTGAACGTCGAATCGTCGTTCAAACAATTTTTTCTTTTATATTCGCGTTCTATGCATCAAAATACATAACTTAATACACTGTTAAAAATGGCATTAAATTTAATGTATTTTTAAGTTACACATTAAATTTAATGTACATTAAATTTAATGTATCAATATCTGAAAATCATGTGGATGAAATTAGTGCACTTTTAGTATACTTTTGACAACATTAAATTTATATTAAATGTACATTAAATGTTTTTTAATGTACCTGCTTGA